>VMOF01000035.1:0-303426 GCA_011764245.1 Trialeurodes vaporariorum | reverse complement strand
ACTTCCGGAGAATTCTAGAACGCTCTGTCTTCTCTATGTTTGATAAAATCTAATTGTAAGAGCGCAACCTCTATGATGAAGTCGAGATCTTGCTCTGGAATATACCTATCTCGCTGCGGGAGTTTCTTTTTTATGTAAACGTTGACACAGTAATCGATGGTTGGTTTAGCAATATTCAATCTTCTCGAAGCTCCTGTGATCATGCGATGCTTTTGTAGATCACGATTCAGCGTTTTGTAAGCGCGCTTGAGCTTTGACCGCTCGTTTCTCGTTACGATGATCCATCAGGATTTACGACCAATTATCTTTTCAGAGAGATCGCAAATTTCCATTAAGTACCGTTCGTATACAGGGTGTCCGAGAAATGAGTTCACACTTTTGCTGTGAGCGCCTGGTTGATTGTAAAAATCTGAAAAATTCAGGAATAATCTATTACCCCTAAGCGACTTCAGAGAAAATATCGGGGGGCTCCCACCCCCCTTAAGGGGAGGCGTAGGCCCCTAAATGTACCCCGTGTTGCCAATATATCGCATATTTCAAATGGCAGGGGGTATTTTTTATTTCATCATTCAAAAGAGCTCAAAAAACTGAGTAATTTCGTTTTTTCAGATTTTCGGTAGCCCCTCTCAAAACAAAATGGCGGCCAAATAGCTACCCCATACTTTAGAGGCCCACAACTTCAGTTTGAATCAATATTTTTTCAAAAACTAAAAACTTCCTGAATCCTCAGAACGTCCTCTTTCCAATGATGTGCCACACTTCATCATTTGGTGGAAAAAAAATGGGGCACGGAGCCCCCCCAAAAATTTTTGAGTTTGGGGGGCTGTAGCTCAAAAAAGTCAAATGTAAAGGGGGGTCGTGTTGTACATCAATCGAAAGGTCTTAAAAAAAGGAAGAATTTGGCGCAAACCCGAAGTCGCTACGATGCGTCTATTCAAAATGGCGGCCATTTAACCATTTGGGGGTGGATGACCGTCCCCCCCAAATAAAATCCCTCCATCGAGTGATACACCAATCGAAAGGTCTTGGAAAGAGAAAGAGAATGGCGCAAACCGGACGTCAATACGATGCTTGTATCCAAAATGGCAGCCGGTTAAAGTTTTTTGGCTATAGGCCTGCAGGGTCATAAGCCAAAAAACTTTGACCGTCCGCCATTTTGGATGCAAGCATCGTATTGACGTCCGGTTTGCGCCATTCTCTTTCTCTTTCCAAGACCTTTCGATTGGTGTATCACTCGATGGAATGATTTTATTTGGGGGGGGACGGTCCCCCACCCCCAAATGGTTGAATGGCCGCCATTTTGAATAGACGCATTGTAGCGACTTCGGGTTTGCGCCAAATTCTTCCTTTTTTTAAGACCTTTTGATTGATGTACAACACGACCCCCCTTTACATTTGACTTTTTTGAGCTACAGCCCCCCAAACTCAAAAATTTTTGGGGGGGCTCCGTGCCCCATTTTTTTTCCACCAAATGATGAAGTGTGGCACATCATTGGAAAGAGGACGTTCTGAAGATTCAGGAAGTTTTTAGTTTTTGAAAAAATATTGATTCAAACTGAAGTTGTGGGCCTCTAAAGTATGGGGTAGCTATTTGGCCGCCATTTTGTTTTGAGAGGGGCTACCGAAAATCTGAAAAAACGAAATTACTCAGTTTTTTGAGCTCTTTTGAATGATGAAATAAAAAATACCCCCTGCCATTTGAAATATGCGATATATTGGCAACACGGGGTACATTTAGGGGCCTACGCCCCCCCCCTTAAGGGGGGTGGGAGCCCCCCGATATTTTCTCTGAAGTCGCTTAGGGGTAATAGATTATTCCTGAATTTTTCAGATTTTTACAATCAACCAGGCGCTCACAGCAAAAGTGTGAACTCATTTCTCGGACACCCTGTATATATAGAGCAGCCAAAGCGAAGCGACCGTACCTTGAGTGGAATTTTGGCTCTTAAACATAGCGGTGAATTGAAAAGTAATTGCACCCGGAACCCCACTCAAAAAATAGAGCTTGTTCTTTTCAATGGGTCTGGGGGGGACCCCGCCCCCCCACAAATTTTATGACTCAAAAATTTGTCCTTAAAAAAAAGTTCATTTTTTGCGTTTTCAGACTAATTTTAGAAATTATAGTATCTTTGGACCCCCCCCCCCCCCTTGACAATTTTCGGACAACAGACACCCCCCCCCCCCTTAGACAAATTCCTGGCTACGCCAATGACATCATATGTAACTATTCATTTGCTTGTTGCAAAAGTTTGCAAGAGCCTCATTACAGTAGACATCTGGCAACGCTCTTTTGATGCGGCTGGCACACAGACCGCCAGAGTGCGCCACTGCTGCCATGCAGATTCGGCTATGAAAGATGAACAATGAACAATGAACATTTCCCGTATAACTAAAAGGTAAAGTGGGCGCACTAGTGGATCCAGGAAGTAGTCCTTCTCTCTCTGTGGTCATTTGAATGCATGTTTTAGAAAAGGATAAGTAGAAGCGGGAGAGAACATCGCGTGACTGCCCAGTGCCCCTCATCTGTCCTTTTCTAACACAAGGACTCAAATGCGGGAGAAGAGAGGGAAGGACAGATTTCTGGATCCACCAATGAGTGTGTATATTTTGTCGTCAAATCTGGCGGCACTGCTATGCGCTTTCATTGTGACCCGAGCACGGAACCTTTTTATATATATGATTTCATACACGTTGAGATGTGACTGTTGACTGTCGATGGTTTCGCGTCTACAAGAGCAAGTGTGTGTATGTGTGTGCGTGTGTGTGAGTTGAGTCTTGTGTGTAGTAGTGTGCAATGTGTAGTGAGTATTCTCTCCCATTAACAAAAGGTGCTTTCCCCGCCCTCCTGACCTCCCTGCCACGCTCGGCGAGACGATTTAGTGACGGCGCGGCGGCGCCGCACAGTGGAGTGATTCAATAGGACAGGCCGGACATAGCGTGGAAACATTGAATGCGTTTATCTTTGTTAAAATGGAATGTAGAAGTTTGAAAGTAATTTTATTGGTTTTGTCGTAATTTCTTTTTACTAGAATCAGCCCTTACAATGCATTTTGTGACCGTAAAAACACAAACAATTTAAATTTTTAGTAACATGTTTCATGTCCGACCCGACCCATTGACTCGTTCCACTGTGCGCCGGCGCGGCACTAAGCAGATGAGTTGCGAGGAGCGAGAACGACACGACACTCTCCTCCGGCTTCATATCGCAAAGAGTGACGATGCACAATGGTCAGTGGCGTAGCGTGCGATTTGGCAACGCTGCAGTTCGTTCATTTAAACCTATGTAAAGGGTCGAATGCAAAGGTGTTCACCGAACACCCAATAGTTCCATCTTTTTCATGGGTTTAAATGGACCAACTGAAACGATACCAAATCGCACGCTGTGCCACTGAAAATGGTCCAAGATCGTCAAAAAATGGTCAAAAATCAGAAAGTAAATTTTCTCATCAATAAAATTTTTAATTCATATCCTTTCAAGACCCTTTTTTATTAAATCACTGTGAACACTTGTAATAAATGATTGAAACCTGAAAAATGTCACCGGAAAGTTTTAATTTAGGCTTAGCAGGTGGAAAAACGATAAATGTGTTATGTCTTTGTTTTAGCCGATTTTGCCCCTTATTTCCAATTTCGGGTCGCAGTTTGTCGTAACGTATCGTAACGCAACGAATACTTTCACGCAACTCTATTGTATACAGGGTGGTCTGAAAGTCACAGAACTCAGAAGGTGTATTTATGGGCGCCGCGGCCGTGGGATGCGATTATGCCAACGAGTTATACCTCAAGAGAGGGGCTATGCTATGCAGCACGGAAAATCTGATTCTGATTCTTTTTATTAAACCTTAAATCAATAATTGAAAGTAAGTCGGTGGAAATTAGTGTCAAGGGAAAGTGCAATTAGTCCAAAGTGGCTATCTGGACACAGAATTTCAATACAGCTACCTAAGTAAAATGTTCATTGTTTCTACCACTTGTCACTTTATCGAGAAAATCCTCCGAAAGAAACAGTTATTATATCGATATCTTTGTCCAGATACCCACTCCGAAACACTTGCACTTTTATTTAAGACCAATATCAAATAGATCTGTCACAATTTTTTTTTTTAACTTTTTAAACAAAAATGAGACAAACAAATCGAGCCCGTGTGAAAATGTCCGCAAGAGATTCCTTTCATGGTAGTCTCTGTCAGTGGCGGATCCACCCGGGAAGCACGGGCGGCCCGGCACGTGCCACCCCCCCCCCCCCCAGAAGCCTGAAATTTTACCTTTTTTCAATAGAAAATAGCCCGAAATTGCTTCCACCGATGCTTCAAATTTCAAACATTCTCAGGCGTGCCCCCCCCCCCCCAGAAAAATTTTCGGGATCCGCCACTGGTCTCTGTGGTGTTTCAAAATCACGTCCAACGAAATCCCTCTATCGGTATATTATAGCTCGTTGGATTTTGCACATTTTTATTTAAATTCTAAACGCTACTGGTAAAAAGCAAAGATTACAGTACCATAGAGTTTTTAACGGTGTGGTATTTCGCTGCCTTTGTTAATCTTCATCAGCATAAATAAGTTGATCGACGACAAAGCATTTTATCCGTAAATCGTGGCCGGATCTCTGGTGAGGACGTAGACAAATGTTGAAAATGGTATTCAATGGCGGCGGTGGCGGCGCGCCGTGCAAATGATACGGAGCATCGTGAGTATCGTTGCTAACTATGCAAACTTGACTAGAACATAATATACGGCAACGACGCGACAGTGGCAGCTGCGACTCGAGTAATTCGGCAACAATGTTTTTCTTCAATTTGATTCTTTGTGCTATGACTTTCAAAAGAAAGATCCCGGTCGAAATTCTTAGAGTTAAATTTTTCCGTTATTTTCGATGAAATTTTCGATTTTTCATTATGTACTTTTAATGGGGCCTTTCAGATTAGTCCTGCGGGCCGATCATTTACTTTATCGTTAAACCGATCGTTAAAACTGTCTGCGAGTGATGCTATTGGTCGAAAATTGTAAAACTTGGCTGTTGCTATGGTAACCATTGTTAAGTGTCTCGTTTTATAAAGGCTATTCATGAGTAACCTTTGAAAAACGGACACTGTAACGATGGTTACCATAGCAACGGCTAATTTTTACAATCTTCGACCAGTAGCATCACTCGTAGACAGTTTTAACGATCGGTTTAACGATGAAGTAAATGACCGGCCCGCTGAAACGTTTGGAATCCGCAAAATTGTCTAAAAATTGCCAAGATTTAAAAGAGTGAAAATTTTTACCTCGGTTTTTCCTTTTGCAGGTCATAGTACATGAATCGACTTGAAAGTAAAGCAGTGCTTCACTAGCATTCGATTTTTGTTCATAGAATCAAGTGGAGGGATAAAATGTACCGAATCGCCTGAGCATTCAGCTGCCACTGAACTACGACACGACTGATGCAACGCAATTGCTCACTCAATGTTTACATTCCTGGTTTGCCGATCGCCGCCATTTTTGTGAGAATTAGCTCTCTGGTGTGTGGCCTTGATTGGAAATATACTCGGGTCTTATACTTATACTGCAGTCCACGCTGTGACACTTTTGACTTTGGGATAGGACTTAAAACGTAGCACAGCCCCGTCATCCATTTTGGTGTAGCTCGTTGATGCCAGAGTGCGATGTAGCGTGCAATTTGGCAGCGTTGTATTTGGTCCATCGAAACCCAGATAAAAGGTCGAATGTGAAGGTGTTGACCAAACACCCAATAGTTCCATCTCTTTCATGAGTTTGAATGGACGAACTGCAACGTTGCCAAAGTGCACGCTACGCCACTGGTTGATGCGTTCATTCCAAGCTCAATCTTTCCTCTTTTTTTGTTAACTTCTCAAGAGTAGAGAAATGTCTTGCCGGTGAATTGTTGATGTAACATCTTGAAACGGTTCCATACTAGGCGTCCTTGGCCTAGTGGATCGAGCTTCTATATCGAGCTTCTATATCGACTTGGTATAAAGAGGTTCCGGATTCGAGTCGCGTGACCAGTATATCAGGTGTGTACTTACTCTATCCAACGTCGGCGTAGCGTCGCTAAGAGTGTGTATGTAACATCATATTAATCAAAATCGCTCACAGTTACTGAAACTCCGCAATCCCCTCCCCGCCCCGCTTCAAGCCGCCATGATGAGGGACCCTTGGTGTCGAGAGAGGGGGGGGGGGAATGAAGGAAAAACCAGATTTTTGCTAAAGCAGAAAGCAAAAAAAAGGAAGTTGTCTTAAATTAATCGCTCGCGACCACGTATTATTACATTTTGATTGGTATTTTTTCAACTCTCTCGGTAGTTTTTTCCTTCATTTCTCGCCACTTTTTTTTTTTTTTTTTTTTTTTTTAATCTTTCAGTCTCTACTATTCATTATGTCTGGTCAATATTGCATTAATATCAAAGTTTAAACTAGTGTACATTTCAACTACGTGAACGCAGAGAGCGTCCTTTAAGCGTTTCAATTGAAGCTTCTAAGCTGGAAAAAAAAAAAAAAAAAAAAAAAAAAAAAAGAGAAAAAATCCTGCGATCAATCGTCTTTTGATAACGTAGTTGAAGTATAATTGCAGCTGTTTATAGCACCCCTCCGGCCTCCATGCACATCCATAATTGAATTAATTCAATTAGTCTATGATTTCCAAACGCTGACAATCTTTAGACAAATAATAAATCTGTTGCTTCCTCAAACGAAGGATTCCTGTGCCATAATTCTTTGCACAGTATCCGCCAGAAAATTGGGAACGCTCACCAAAAACTCGTATTTATTTATTTCCACTCCTGTTTTTTTTTTTTTTTTTTTTTTTTTTTTTTTTTTTTTTTTTTTTTTTTTTTTTTTTTTTTTAATTTTCACTGTATTGAAATTACGTTAGAGTCAATGCAACGGGGAGCTAATATGGATCCTAGCTTGCAAGCGTTGGAGAATTATGTCTGAGAGTCGATTCGCATGTATTTTTGTCCAAAATTTTTGGGTCCCTGGCGCTCAAGTTGTAAGCAAAACAAGCCAAAAAACGTGATTTTGACCGTCATTTTGGAAATTGGCTGCCTTTCCGCCCCTCTTATTCGTACGCAAAGTTCAGATTCAGATTCAGCGACCCAAAATACGTAAGAATTGACTCTCAGACATAATTCTCCAACACTTGCAAGCTAGTGTCCATATTATAGGTCTCTGTTGCTTGAACTTCATTTCAAAAGTCTGAAAAAGAACGTCGCTTGTAAGTGAAAAAGTCTATCAGAAATACACAAACAAGTTCTGGAAAACTTTTCGTAACCCCTTTTCCATCAATTGAATTAATATTGTGTCCAGATCGTGGAACTTTCTGGTGGCTTTCAAAATTGGAAGGAATTATTGAGTTCTAGGAATAACACACCCCCTCTTCATTCTTTAAATAATAGTTTCGTATTTTCACTTAAAAGTAATGTTTCGGAATCACAGTTTGTCAATGTGTTCTAAAGGCTATCCACTAGGACACGCAATTTCTTAGAAAACCAGTTAGATTTGGGTCAAAGAATCCATCATTTGTTGACACAACTATTCGGTACGCGGTGTTTTTGAAGTTAACTGGCTCTTTTAGGTGTTTGCTTGCAAGGACCAAATGACTTAGTCTTTAACTCAAATCTGACCGGTTTTGTAGGAAATTGGATGTACTATTGACGAATTACTGATTGTCGCGAGATTTTCACACATTTTCAGTTGTGGGTGTAAGTATGTGGGACTGGGACTGCGATCTGCAACGGCTTTCCCTTCCCACCCGCACTGGCACCATCACCTGCAACACGGAAAAAAAATATTAGTGAAAATAACCATACGGATACCTGATTTTGGCACCTGCTAGATGTTATGGTAAACTTGACCAGAAGTATGGTGCATTTACCGATACTTTGAGTAAATTCGAACTGCAATCAGGTAACATCACTTAGTACCTAGTCAAAACATAGTATACTTCTGGTTAACATTACCATAACATCTAGGAGGTCCCAAAATCAGGTATCCATATGGTTATTTTCACCGTAGTTTTTTTTCCGTGAAGGTGTGAGGAGTATGAAGAGTGGCTGAACCAGAACCTTGAAAGCAAAACTTAGCTTGTGGAAACCTCGCGACAATCTTTAATTCGCCGATAGTACTTATAGACTAAATGTAATGTATAAAGCTGACGGCCCTCCAAAATGTTTTTTCTATTTCCCGAAAATTGGCCGAAGCGATTTCCCTCAAATTTGGCACAATGATTCCCCAGGGGATTTCGAGGAGATACGTGGAACAGTTTTCGAAAAAGTCGTCTGGGAGCGCCGGAATTGAATTTTAAAATTAGAGGGGGGAACTGATTCTGTCGCTTTCCTTCCCTCCTCCGAGCCGTGTTGCGCTGGACTCTCTTGTCTTTCCCTTCCCCCGCCTCGCCTGCTCTACGCTACGCTCGGCTGAATTTCATCGAGCAATGCAGTGTGAGTGGTGGAGGAAGGAGATTGTTTCCTTGCGAATTTCTTGAGCGCTTGGTCTTTCAAATTTTCAATTTTCGTTCCCCGTTTCAACCCTTTCAATCCTGAAAACACTTTTTGTTCAGGGACGGAGTTTTGGCCATCATAGCTGATCTGGGCACAATTTTCTCATAAAAAAAAAAATGTGCATTTCATGTTTTTATTTTTTCCATAAGATTCTGTGTTATTCAGATGTATATTGAAATGTACACCAGGGATGAAAGGGTTAAGACTGTCGCAACTCCCTCGGTCCTAACGCTCGTCGCTTAAACCCGAGCGCTCCGATACTTTTAATCCGTAATTTTTTGTCTGTAATTTTCAATCGTTCGTTTAACAACCATGATTCTTTAAATAAAAGTTAAACTTGCATAAACCAACTGTCAAAGTTCCAACTAGCCCGTACCCCTAGAATGCTGGCCGAGGAGGACACCCGTAGGGTGTCTGGAACGGCTAGTATGTAATATATATGATCTTTGCACTTTTTTTCATTTGTTTTTACTCCATAGGCACAAAAGCGAGAAAATGATTCATCGAAGAGCTTTTGAATAGGCTAGGTATGACTTGTGAAAAAATGGTTTTTTCGAATAAAAGAAAAAAACTCGCCTCAGGAAATAATTTTAATTTCAACGGGAATGTGTTTCTTGAAGTCATGAGAAAGACCTTACCTCCCATCGTGAGAAATGGAATTGCTGACTTTTGCATTTGGGTGTCCTTAAAACCGAGCGTGTATACTGTATAGCGGTACCAAAACAGTCTATAGCTCTTATGATCCGATCATTTCTGTACCGCCAAAATTATGAAGCGCACGAGATTTTTATTCGCTGCATTATTTAATTTTCTGCTGGAATAATGTTTGTTTCGTTAATTGCCAGATCTGGTGTCGTCGGTGTAGAAACTTTATTTGTGAAGCGTACCAATGTCACAGCAGCAATGGAAAGTGCTAATCAACGGAGACCTCGCAAGTCCCGTCCACGCTCAGTTGAACAATGAGCTTGAAAGTGCAGACGCGTACAACTAAATTATTGAAATTATTATAGGCTCATGCGGAAAGTAACGTTTCCCTATTTTTTTCTCAGCTCCTAATAAAGCTAATGAAAATCAAAAAGTAGGCTTAGAACCGCCCGCCGTGTACTAACAAACTGAGTGCTGCTAAAAATAAAATCCAACAAATAATGACGTCACAATCCTCGTTTTTGTCATGGCATGTTTTTAAGTTTCTGTCCACTTCCGATGTGATGCGCGGCGCTTCCAGTGCGCACACACTTGATTGGCCAAGTTCAAAATCAATGTTTGCAATAAAAAACGAAGACATTTGAAGAAATTGAGAAAAAAATGGTCTTAACCGCACCTTTCTCAGCTGTCCTCCTCCCTCCTCCCTCCTCCCTCCTCCCTCCTCCCTCCTCTCTCCTCGTAATCACCGCGCACATTGATGCATTTTTCGCACCGCGAGATGAGCTTCCTGAATCCTGATACCATCTTTTGAAATAAGTTTTTGGTTGATCCTTGAGCAATGAGCAATTGCTGCTGCATCCTTCAGCTCTGCGTCTGCTCCGAACCTTTTTTCGGCCAAACATCTATTCAATGCAGGCAAAGGTCTGAAGGTGTAGGATCTGGACTACGGCCACGGTATGGGTGGGTGGGATAAACTATACCAGCCGAATTTCCGAAGGGGGGTCGGCGCGGCGCGGCGGTCACTCTCGCGGTGTGCAGACGCGTGTTATCATGCAAAAGCGGAACACCATTCGAAAGTCCACGAGGGCAGGGCGGAGGCGCGGCGGCGGTCTTTTATGCGACTTTCCAGAGCTTCGAGAGGGTCTCTCAGTACTTTTCTACGTTAATTGTCTCTCCTTGTTCCAAAAACTCTACGAGCAGTATGCCTTTATTGTACCAAAAAACTATACGCATCAGTGATAATTTAGTTAGAAAAATCATTGCATCGGAGGTGGACGAAAATTCCAAAAAATGCTATCTCAAAAACTAAGGTAGTGACGTCATTATTTGTTCGATTTTCATTTTTAAAAAATAGCACTGATTGTGAGTTTGTTAGTTTATAACGGTTCTAAACCCTGTTTTTGGATTTTTGTTAGCCTCTCATTAGGAGCAGAGAGGAGGAAAAAAAAAAAAAATTAGAGGAACTTACTTTCCAAATGACCCTCGTAGATTGTCCGTAAAGGTCCATAAATGAACATCAGATTATTGGGAAGCTGCAATTTTCGCCAACGATACTCTTTTCAGTAGACCTGTTTAGTGCGACGTCACGAAAAAAATTGGATCCAAACAAATGCTCCGTCTCAGACGCTGTCGGGAGTTTTCCCATCGGCGCGCGTACCTTTTTCTTCGTGAAGAAAGATTTTAAATTTTACAAAAATAATAAACTGACAAAAGTAATCAATAAGTTGATGATTTGGAGTTTATTTTTAAACATGTGTTACGCAGTAAACGCTAAACATATTAGATTGTTTGGTTTTTTATTTTTAATTTTATTTTTATTTTAATTTTTTTTATAAATAAAATAAGTCCTGAAGGAGAAAGCTTATATTCAGTTCATAATCAACCTGCTGGACGAAAAAATTGAGGATGAAAATCACCGGACAAAACAATCGACGATATAAATTGTTGGATAAAAAAAAAATTTAGGACAAGAAAAACTGGACGAATTTCTCCTAATAACCTGTAACCATCATCTACTCAGGCTTCCGATTTAAGGAAGTAGAGATTCTGAAGGACTTACTCTCGTCTGTAAAGAAATAAATGCCTTGAAGCATGAATCATACCATTTTGCGCCGTTGATGGTCCCTGTACTCGGCCCAAACTGTCACCGTACTATTACCAGAAATTAGCTGGTATATGTTCACACTATGTGCAAATATCAATTGTTTTTATTTGTTTATCGAATTTTTGAGGGTGACGCAATCTTTTAGCGCCGAAAGAAGACGGTAAAAAAAAAAAAAAAAAAAAAAAAAAAAAAAAAAAAAACCTCTACGAGGTTATTTTTTCTATTTTCTTTGCGTTATTTATCCTGATTTTTGTGGTGCCAAATTTGATGTGTGAACTAGTAGCTCCTTTCTGTCCATAAAGTTCCGGTAGGTCACTACATTTACTTCCTGAATAGTGCATATACTAAGATAATTTTAGTCAGCTTAATATTTGTAGGATAAGGTGCTTGTGATGCCACGCATTTCGCAAAACAGTTGACATGCACGGTAGCCGAACGTCCGCGAGATGAAGTTATTCTTCAAACGGCTTTTTTTTTTTTTTTATTTTATTATTGGTCTTTATTCGTCTTTACACCTAGTTTTCAAAGCAGGGTCTCCAGCAGTTTTGTTTTAGAGCCAATTTTGCAAACCCTGCGGCTCGCCGACATGGAACATCTCGCACTTTTTATTACGCCTTTTTATTATTTACGATCTTGAATTTACGACAGTCTAGCACCTCTTTATCTATTATTTCCATTCCTCTCCCCTTCCCTCACCTTTTTCGCGCACGCTCAACCGCGGCCTATTGTAGATTGAATTACCTGGTACCTCGTTTCGTCTGCTCAGCGATTATCGTAAATCTTTATTGAAATTAACTCCTTTCTTTCTTCTGCTGTAGAGCTGCCGTTTTGTGTTTGAGTGAGTGTGTGCGTGTGTGTGTGTGTGTGCGTGCGTGTTTGTGTGTGCAATGGCATGTTAAAATGGGGCTGTTGCACACTACTTTTGCTGTAAGCGGTTTTAGGGTCGATACAGACGCAAAAACCAGCGGAACTAACGATGGTAGCGCTCCAAAAACTCTTTATAAATTTATAAATGCATTTGTGCGAGCGTGATGGCGGCGCGGCGTACAGGTATTAGATATAGCACTAATAACGGGAGAGTCCCATCTCAATTCCGTCACTTTCTCTATACAATAACACGGAAGATTCACAGAGTAATTAGACACCAGAAGTGATCCAAACCAGATTAATATGGTACCGTGACACCTGATGGTGACACCGAAGTCAAAGCGAAGTCGTATCTTATTATGGTCTCTTCTTGATGGAGTGGCAGTGGCATTATTGTTTGATGGGAATTCATTTACTGAATTTTAGAGTGAATTTCGTGAGTTTTTAGTGCTACCATGCATATCGTTATTTTTGAAGGTTTTTGCTTCTGAATTGACCCGTAAATCGCTTACAGCGAAAGTTTGCAACAGCTTATTCATCAGTCGACTGAAGATATCATTTATAAACTTTCAATACTAATTTTTAATCACAGAGAATACTTTCATCGAGTAATTTAAACCTAGAAGTGTCACCAGAAAGTTTAAAATTAAACTTAAAAGATCGGGAGCGCTAATTTTGTTTGACTTCTTTTTCACTGATTTTTGGCCACTAGACCACTAGACCACTTGTACCCTCCTACCTTTTTGCACTTATGAAGTATAGATCCTCAAAAATGGTTTATTATGCCCGATTCCACGACTAAAATATCCAGAATCGCCGAGATATTACAGATTAAACGGTGCATTTGGAGGTTAGAATCACCCAAATTTTGTTGTGTTGTTGTTGTTGCTTTTGTTCAACACTCGTCAAGAATGAAAACACTTTATTGAACGTACTTTTCATTTTCGATAATATTTTTGAATGTGCAAGAAAATGACACTCATCACCTATCAATTTGTTGAGAAAATTTTGCTAAATCAATTTAAATAGTTTCCGACGCTAAATTCTTCTTCGTTCCCGAGAAAAATTACCTCAAAGAAAAACCCCATGTTAATTTCCGTAAGACCGAAAAAGTTTGGACGTACGCATTTCCCTGAGCCGTTTTCAGCCAGTCAGAGGCCGACTTTGATTTGGGCTCTTCATCAGCATTGACCACGCTAGCTCTCATTGTCAATTATTGTCAATTAGTGTCAATTATTGTCAATGTAATTGCGACTCTTGTTTACTCTTCGGTTTATTGTTGGTTCGATGAAAGTCAGTTCAGTGAATATCAAATATCAGCATTCGCGTTGGAACCGCACGCGTACCTACTCTAGTACTCTCGTCCGTTTAATAAATATATGGGCTTCGTTTGTGGGCGCTCGACGCTCATTCTATCAGGAGTTTCAGGGATTCCGTTGAGGCGCGCGGTATCAATTTTATTGAAATAAAAATATAACCATTGTGCTATCAACTCGAAATCGCAATGCTATCCTACTGATGATTTCTCGTGAAGAGCGAACCCTACTTACTGTGGGCCTTTATTCCAGGTACCACCTCTCTCGGTATAGGTGATTGTGGAGGAGGGGGGGGGGGGGGGGGGGGTGGAGCTGATAGTAGTTATTCCTTCGAGAAGGCGATTAGAAACGGCGACACAACGCACTTTGGTCTGAGATCAGAAAAAAAAATGGCAAAATTCAGAAAGTAAATTACTCATTAATTTATCATTTATTAACTATCAAGACCAATTTTAGTCATAGAAAACACCTTTAAGGGAAGATTGTCAAGGTCATCCCCCCCCCTCCGCAGGCATATCTCAAAGATCGTTTTTATGTATAACTGTAGGGTATGTAGACTTAAAAATTACCGAATATAGGAAATTATAGGAAATAATATTTTTCTTTAAAAAAAAAGTTTCTTATTACTTAAAATCACTCTTCTGAAAATTTGTGTACACGTGACGCAAGTTTTCTGGCACCCGGAGATCACCTTTTTTTCAAACATTCATCTTCAATAGATAAACGAAGTTAACTCTAAATACATGAATATGTGGATTTGACTTGAAATTCTAGATGAAATGCGAAAAAAGAAAAAAAAAAAGAAAAAAAAAAGAAAAAAAAAGAAAAAAATAGTCAATTAACTTTGTTTAGCTTGTCAAGATGTACATTTACAAAAGAAAAAAGTAAAAAAAAAAGTTCTCTTGGTGCAACTGTACTTAAAGTATGTTTACCGAAATTTTGGTTAATTTACATGGTGAAGATAGGACTTACGATCTCCCCTTAACAAGTAATTCAGACCTAGCAATGTCACTGGAAACTTTGACTTAAGCGCTTCGTACACGATCAAACAGGTTTGATCCAACATCTAACAAGCAATCGATGAGCCGAAATGCTGAAATCCACCGCAAACGGCAGGTGAGCCAATTGTTGCATGTTGAGGTGACGTTCCGCTCATCAAACTGCAGAGTTATTGGACGATTGATGGTGTGTCATCTGGTCACGAATTTCAGTAAATAAAACCATCAGAGCCCGTTTTTGAGGTGTTTTGGTCAAGTCTTTGTTTGACTTTAGGAAGTGTCAAGTTGGCAATCTTGCAGTTTGATGAACCCCGTTTGAGTGTGTACGAAGGCCTTTCGACTTTTAAAAGGTGGAAAATGATGATTAATGATGACTAACGCACCCCCCTCCTCCTTACTGATTTTTGGCCACTCTCTCTGGAGCTGTGACCATAGTGCGACGGTGGGAGAGAACGAGAGCTTTTTAAAGGTCGGACTGTGGGTCGGAAGGGGGATGGGCCGAGAGCCGATATTTACACTTAAATTGAAGCTGTGAATGGGAAGGTGTTTGTGGTGGTGTTTGTAGTAATGGTGTGGTGGTGTACACTGTACAGTGTACAGTACAGTGCTGATGTAGGGTCTAGTGCACTGCTGCACCGGGTTTTCATACCTCGGCTTCTCGGAGCCTCGTGAATAATTTATCGTCTCCGCCCCTTTGTCCTCGAGCACTCCGAAACGGAGATTTAGACTTGAATCGCGTTCTGGACGCCACGCCATGGCACGGCCGCTTTGACAGAGCAGTTGACAGTGTTCACTTTTCAGATCCATTATTATTGAAGAACAAAGAAAATTAAAAAGGTCACCATACTTAATACTTACTGCCAAATTAGACCACACCGAGAGAAACATAATTTTGTTTTGAACAAGAATTATATATAGGGGTCGCATGAAAGTGGGAGGGATAGTTTGAAACGCTTAACGAACTTTTGTCACCGGATGACGTCATCACTGAGACTGTCTATTGCCGTTTTTGGAAGTGATGCAAAAGTGAAAGGACCTGGCGTCCTGGCCTTATCTTATGGGAAATGGCTCCCAATGGAATTTTGATTTTTTGGTCTCGAGTTGAATTAGTTTTTGTGATGCCAAGCAAAAGCTCTCACGGCATGAAGAGACACAACATTTTTCGCTACTAATTTTTCAAGTGAATAGAATAAGCGCCAGTGTTTGTTTTTGTTCTCATGGCACCAACTCAATCGTACAAGTTTTGGATATTCGCCATTCGCGGTTGAAACGCAGTCAAAAGGGATCATGAATTCCCTCGCCCGATTCACACGATTGCCAGCAGCATCGAGAATAGCAATAAAAAACTGTCCGTTTACCGATAGGGTCTATACCGGGTACCGGTAGCTCTGGTTGACCATTTTCGACTTCCCTCCCCTCCTATTGCGATTTTAGTTTGTTGATATCAAATCGTCTTGTGTTCATACAGTGCCGTTTCTTCGAATCGAGTTAACTCTTTCGTTGTTTTTGACCTATTTTGCTCTCTTTGACGGTACGCTCATGCCGCACGTAGGAGTATTTGACCCGAAAACCTGGCCAAAAACGGAAAATTGAAAAGTTGTCCAAAAAACAAACTATTGATGGTTTTTGAGAGGTAAGTAACCGCTCTATTGAGTAATAGATGTGTCGGAACATCTACGTTTACCTACTGTTTAGGGGACAACATGGAACTGAGCGCTCGACGCACCTGCGGTTGTTCACCGCTCGAAGCACTGTTAATAATCAGTCAACATTTTCCATCGAGGACAAGCGTTGGGGCATCCAAACATTTCAGCGATTACGGACGTTGTTTTAGATGGTATGTGCTTCATTTTGATGGCAAAAATTTATTTTTCCGAGCATTTTTGACCCTTTTACATCTAATTTAAAATGGACATGAAGAAAATCTCTAATTTTAGGCTCTATCTTTTTATAAAAAGGCAATTTTGAAAACGTTCCGGGCAAAACCGGGCACAACCAAAACAAGGGGGTTAGAGTAGACCCTTATAGGCAACTGCTCCAACAGTCAAAAATTGCAAGAAATTGCCCCCTTTTTTTAAAAAATATGTTGAAGTCAAGCCTTTTTTATGAAATAAGCGTCAATAACTCGGCAAAAATATGAGCTATCGACCTTTCGTTTGAGCCAAAATTCTTAATTTTTTACCCCTTTTCCAACCATAAGCCGTGCAATAGGAGTTTTGAGTTTAAATTGGAAAATTAACCAAAATCGATTTTCAAATATTCAAGAACACGCAAATATTTTTGGCCAGGTTTTTGAGGTAAATACTCCTACGTGTGCCGGTTTTCCCCATTTTCGTCTATGTCGTGACTTCGTGAGTCAAGGTTGAGCCCTCTTGTGTTTGATATCTCAATCCTTCCGGTGATGCCAGTGTGGCTTAGACACCCCACCTTTCTCGGTTCCTCCCTTTTTAAGGTTTTTACTTTGGTTCTCTTGCCAAGGAGGTGCGCAGTTTAGGGCCGCGTCGCACTATGTGGTATTTGACCGGAAAAGTTGGCATAAACTGTTTTTACAGTCCTATTGACTTGAAATGTGGTATTTGAGGGTATTTTTTAACGCTGAATTCAAATTTTGCATCAGTTTTTCAAAATTCGAAAATCCAAGATGGCTGCCGATAATTTTTTCGGCTAATCGGTCGGCAGCCATCTTGAATTTTCGCATTTTGAAAAACAGATGCAAAACTTGAATTCAGCGTTAAAAAATACCCGTGGATAGTGAGTTTCAAGTCATTTGGACGGTGTTGCTAAATTTCACTCGTCGCCTCTACAACACGTGAAAATGAGAATTTCGTGCAAAAACGCAAAATTCGAACTAATTTTCCCGGAAAAGCCGCATTTTTGCGCAACTTCTGACTTCAAGGACTATTAGTACGCACTAAGGACTATTAGTACGCACTAAGGACTACCATTCCTCATATATATACCCGCGGGATGTGGCAGTATGTTTGAACTTCAGTTCTCTTGAAAATCGGAAAATTTACGTTTTTAGCTAAAAACTTTGAAGTAGCAAAAATATATCAAATTCAAATTAAAATTGGATAAAATAGGCATAAATTGATTGTAAATACCTCCAGGAAGACGATGCATGTACGAAAATTTTGTTCCGACTTCATTTGAAACACTTAGATTATAGTCTCGTGCTGAGGCTAAATTTAATGGTGGTAAAACTGATTTTTCCCCTGGTGGATTCTAGGTGAATTAATCTAGTTTAGACCCGCTAAATACAAGTTGCTAATGCAAAAATCTATGTAGATTCCGAATATTACAACAGTTTTTCCCAATAGCGACTTTTTTTTTTTTAGTTTTTGCCAGCTTTTTTGGTCAAATACCACATAGTGCGTCGCGTCGACGTCGTGAAGTGAAGAGCTCGGCCCAGGATGTTCAATCCATTTTATTTTTCCTTTTCGTAGTTCCTGTTACACACTCTCTCCCCCTCTCTCTCTCCCCCCCCCTCTCTCTCTCTCTCTCGTCTTTGCGCCCACCGCATTTCTCTCATGAATTCTTGTTCTATTGTTTATCACGCTTCTTAAATGTACCCGGGCGTATGTACTTACACTGACACCCGCGGTCAAAAAAAGATGTAAACTGATTCCCGCGTATAAAAATTGTTAACATCTTGAAGGTGGCAACACATGCAGTATGCACGGCGGCCATGTATGACATGTAAACTGACTCCCGTTGTATACCCACTCCGTACGACTCGGCTGCGACAATCCTCTGATGTAGTCGCGACAACGAATTTGGCCCGGGATAATTTATTATTGCAATCAAAGGTCTTTTGGCATAAAAAACGCAGAAAAATCAGGATGATCTTAAAACAAAAATAAAACTATCCTCTCTAGGAATTTTGTTTTCAAAATTCCGACACATTTTCGTGTTTTTAGGGGTAAAATTTTGGGTTGGTTATTACGTCAACTTAATTTTCGGATTCTCCTGGCTTTTTTTATGCCAATAAACTTTCTTATTTGACTTATTCCAGGTTACCACATTGTATTTAATTTTTTCCCCCCGACTAACAGTGGATCGGCGAAACAGAGTCGCTGGGAATGGTTGTGAAACGCGGGAGTCAGTTTACAACCGCCCAATTTGCCCTTGTGAGCGGGGTGGTACGGCACAATCGGCGTAACTAATTCCCCTTTCCCCGCCTGCCTGGTCGATTTGCGACTACCTTTCTATTGTTTGCGTACTATGACTTTCAAAAGAAAGTCCTCTCATCTAAATTATTCTTGATGAATTTTTCTTTTACTTCCCATCGTTTTAAATGGTTTGAGGCATAAAGTCACAGTTGGCAATACTGCGAGACTGAAATACTTGAAAACCGTACAATTTATCAAATTGGTCGAGAAATGAAAAAAATGACAATTTCTATCAGGATACTTGAGGATAGTTGTATATCAGTATCCTGATAGAAATTGTCATTATTTCATTTCTCGACCAATTTGAGAAATTTTACGGTTTTCAAGTATTTACTTCGTGTATTTTCTTTTGAAAGTCATATAATACCTGTTTGGCTGTTTTCTTAGTCAAGCTCGGTCAAATGCAGATGAGCAGATTGTTTTCGAGTCCTTTTCTAAACGTTGCGTTGGTGGGCGATCAGGCTCTAAAAGTGGTCCTTTTTACAGTGCTTCGACAGCGAATATCTCCGAATTATCTCTTACGATTGTATTATGCCATGCGCCCATGCCGTGAGAACTTTTGTTCCGCATCACCTAAGCTTTAATCTGAGACCAAAAATCCAAAAACAATGGGAATTATTTCCCATATGGCCAGTGTCAAGTCCTTTTCGCTTTCTGATGCTGCGGTATCCGAAACTGAAAATCTTAGTTACCACAGCGTATTTGTATGGTCTGTCTTGGATCTGTCTATACACCTCAAGTAATTGGGGCCACGGGCGAGGAAGAGAAGCGTAGGCCAGTATAGGCTCCTATCAAAGAAATATATGGTAAAAAGCATTTATATTAGGTTATTGAAGAATAAGCCCTCGAAATTTCAACTGGATTCCAAGTTTTTGTGAAAAAATATGAACATTTCCAGAAAAAGGGTCCTCTGAACATGAGCCTTTTCCCGGAAATTAATGTATCATCCAGAAAAATACTTGTGTTATTTTGGAGCAATGTTTAATAGGCCGTTTGTCGCCTAAATTTTCGTATGTTGACATTAAAGCTGAGGTGGCTCCGCAAAAATGCTTCTACTGGAATCAGTGGCGTAGCGTGCAATTTGACAACGTTGTATTGTGCCCATTAAAGGCCGAACCCTAAAGAGTTCACCGAACATCCAATAATTCTATATTTTTCTTGGGTGTAAGTGGACAAACTGCAACGTTGCCAAATTGCACGCTATACGTCACTGCCTGATGGAAACTCTCTTTCAATTGCCCTCATGTCTTTTTACCATCTCATTTTCTGAACGTTAAAAATCGACCTACAAATCCGGAGTAAAAATTGGAGCGAACGTAAAAGGAGGGTACATTTTACTTTCATGCGTTCTAAAAATAGTGTGTATCCGGAGTCAAGGGCGAAAAAGTACTACAGAAGAGGATGTGTACATCTCCTCGCATGGGCGTCCGCAGCGGGTGGCGGGTGACAAACTTTATTATTCGTTTACTTTACAATTTTAATTCATTTTTTGTGAGGAATAGTTATTGTAAATATAGTAAGCATTATTTTACAGTTATCATCATCATATGTTCTCACTTTCTTCATAATATCAAGCACGGGCACGCCAAGATTATTATTTCTGATCGAAACAGCTACGATAGCTTAAAAGTGTACCATTTGGAAGAAAAAGTAATCTTTTTTCTGGGAGGGTGGGGTCCGCTTAGACCTGCAAATCACGGAATGGTGTCCCCTTTACCTTCCATTAAGGTTCACACATTTTGCCCGCTCACCCGGCAATTTTTCTGCGGGCGCGGCGTCTATGCCTTCTCGGTGGAGTATTTTCATTTTTTAACTCCGGGAAAGTGCAAATAATGATTATCTCTTTCCTTCTATTCTCACAATGTTCTACTATATAAATATTTAACTCCGAAAACTGCGTATGTACCGGGATCAATCATGGCTTTTATGTAACTGGAGTCTAATAAAGCATTTCTAACGGTGTGCCAGAATTTTTCTCGCTTTTAAATATGTGTAATTAGCCTCATTTACAGGAGTTTTTCTCATTGTTAATCTGTTGTTTTTTTTCCTTGTTTCAGGTAAGAATCTAACAACTTTCTTGATATTTTTGTCTACTTTCCGATGAGTTATGGGTAAGCCAATAATACAAATGTATGCCACATATGTAATTATTTAGTCATTCTCACTCGTTGAGGAATTGAACTTTTCGTTTCTTAATTTCTTTATATTTTCATCTCTTTTTGAGCTTTTTAAGCTTGTTTCCGAAGTTCTTTCAACTGAGCGCGCTATCGAAACTTTTGAGAGTTCACCGTCCCCTCAACTATTCAACTCTCTCCCCTCCATTCCATTTAAGGTGAATCTATGCCGAGTTGTAGTAAGAATCCGCGATTCGAGATAGCGCCACCAGTGGCTTTCCCAGAAACTGCCTTAAAATGTCTATTTTACGAAAACTACGGCAAATATCGAAAAAAGGGCGACGATAACGTCTAGCTAATTTTTTGCGTGATTTTTTGAGACCAAAATATTGGAAATCGGTTCAGTTGGGAAGCCAAAACTACTAAAACGGATTTCTCCCCTTGTTAGGCATTGAGAATCGCCGCCATTGTTGTCAGCTCTGTGTTTACGTTTTAGCACCGAGCGCTGTTTCGGCTGTTTCTGCTGTTCGCCTGATTTGACGATTTGTTTACTTTTCTTCCCCCTATCGTTGCTACGTGAATTCCACTTTTTCTCACGCATTTGAACTGTAAATTATTTTATTATTATTATTGTTGTCTTATAATGGTGATCGTGCTCGTGCTTGTCTCGCCGCTGGATAATTACTACAAACTGTTTGAGCTCATCTTCTCCGAATTTCTTCAGTAAAATCCGTGCTTTCAGATTTCTCCATCTTGTTATACTGATATTGAGATTGAGATGCTCAGATGCCCTGATTACTCTGATATGACAACTGAACCGACTGTCTTAGGATAGCCAAAAACCATTATCATGCCTCGACATTTCTCGGAAACCCTCAAACCAGCCAGACGATAAACCTCGATGTAAGTACTTTTCCTCCAGCTCTCATCGTTTGTTCCTACTCTTCAGATTTCTGACGCCAGTGCCATGGTTCTGAGTTGCTCTATCTGTGTGGGGAAATTTGATGGTTAGATGATAGGTAGATGTACGGGGGTGTGAAAAGAGATATGCTCACGGAAGGAGAGTGATTGTGAAGGATCGTATTGTAATCCTTTTGTGTGAATGAATAGAGTGTGTGTTATTTTTTTGGGAGATGCTGTTATGATAAGTTCCGTACCGACGGAAACCCCTCCATCTCTGCGGAAATTTATCGGCGATGCCGGAATGATCTTGCACCCATCGCAGAGATTGAAGGGTTTGTTTCGGAATGACACCACATATTCTTGATCATCAACTCGTCGATTACGATACTACCATTCGTTATCACCCTCTTGGTATAAACGTCAGAAAATCATCTCAGATGTGGATGGTCTTACACGTTCCGTACTTGTTAGTGCTTTGTCAATGTCCATTAGAGCTCCATTCTTTCTCAACTAAAGTGTTTTGACGCTTGTCCCCGGGTCTTAGATCCTTGCGGTGCGGAGACTTTGTTGGTTAGATGATGATAAGACCTATGGGTCCCCTAAAAAAATTATCCCCCCTGAAGCACAGGTTTACTTGTTGGAAAATGATTTCTCGGATGTCGATCGGTCGATACATCCTGTGCTAGTCACAGTTCTTTATTTGCAAAAAAACCCAAAAACTTTTCGGAGATTTGATGTGAAAGCCGCAGCTCTCAAATTCATTCGTATTTAGTTCAATGGAGCGCTATGAGAGATAATGGTGGAAAATTTTAAAGATTTGCGGATGAGCTCCGCATGCTTTAGGACTCTAGCAGGCCTTAAAACTATCGACCAATTGTAATGAAAGGTGAAAACGCCCTCTGCTCAGTCAAAGCTGACCAATTACATTGTTTGAACGGAACATTTCATTTTTTTTTCTAGCAATGATTGAACAGTTTTTCTTGTTTCTGATTGCGAATGAACTGTGGTAAATTTTAGTTTTCTTACGGAGGCTTTTCCGTCAAAAAAATTTTATTCGTAGTATTTGAAGTATCGAGTCCGGACAGATAGCATTGCCGGCTCCCGAACTGCATCAAAGTGCATCAGTGAGTGGTTGATTAGCAACGAGTCAAAACTCTGGACTAACCAACAGCTCACCGATGCAGTTCGGAAGCAGGCATTGCTACTTGTCAGAATCTGATAACTCGAAATAGTCCTGCTCTAGTAAAGCAAATGTGTGATTTAAGAGCGTAAATTAAGCCCATTAAATATTCAGATTTTAGTTTAGTGGATGTTGGAAAGCTAATGGAAAAGGCTAACCTTTCTTACATCAAGGGACAACTGCCACTTATAGTCTTGATGTCTTACTTGGGCGCAAATGTTTGTTTTTTTTTTCCACCGCTGACTGAAACAAGTAATAATATGAATAAGAAATGATTTTTATCAGCGTACTTAGAGAGCACCAAGTGTCTTGCAATATTTGAATAATACCTGAAGTCAGAGAGCACCAAGTGTCTTGCAGTATTTGAATAATACCTGAGGTCCATGCATAATTATGTACAGAACAAAGGGAATATTTTTGATACGAAGTACTGGATTGCTGTTCACAGAAATCTTTACAAAGCAGGATCAGCGGATCTTTACAAAGATCCGCTCCCTGTTATTTTTGCAAAGGAATGCTGCCTGTCAATGTACCCGAAAAATATGCAGTGCCCTTACACGTGTAATGACAAGAAGAAGAAGTAATTGCTGTCTATACTTTATATCGACCTGAAAGTATCGATCCTGGGTACTCCATACTAGGCAGTATCGGTACCAGTCGGTCTCTAATCAGTTGTTGCTGCACGTCAGTTGGCAATAGTGATGCTTCCTCGTATCTACATAAATTTTAATTTTACCTAAATAATGCATCTATGTACCGCACCCACCTTATTCAATATTCGTGCTCTGAATTTTTTGTAAATTTTACTTTGCAGTCGCCTGAGTATCAATACCTAAGTAGCGATGCCGGTATGATACTGTTATTGGGACCAGTATCGATACCAAGGCCCTTTTTTCCGACAACCCTACGCCAGGCCCCTTTGTTCTTTCTGGTTTGAATTATTAGTATTCTGTATGTAGCTGATTACATGTCTCAGTGCAGCTGCCGCCATGTCTAGCTGCTAGAGACCCCGGTAAACCATGCAAGATTTAAATTTTTCTCTCAGGTTTGTGCTAGTCAGATGCAATGAAATTTGTGAAGACATTTTTCCAAATGATTGAGTTCAATCCGATGTTTGTACCTGCTCGTCTACATCTGGTATTTTTGTTGGGAACAGGGAGCTGAAGTTTCGAAATGTTCCTCTCATGTGTTCCTACATCTATTCTGCCACTCATTTTTATTTTTCTTTTGTTTAATGATGAATTCAAAGAATGACCGCTCCTGAAAAAGAGCAGTGGAACTAAAAATCCCTACCTAATTGGTTCAAAAAATAGGTACCGCAGTGAGAATGTCAAGGGGACATGCAAGGAGCAAGAACCTGTCACCATTGATGACCTGAAAGCATCATTTAAGGGGGGGGGGTGTCTCAAAGTCATCAGCCTTAGCAGAAACAGAACAAACATCAGGCAACAAATCGTTGAAACGCAAGAGTGAAAACAGCGAACATTGATGGATTCAATTGAAGTTTTCGCTTGGTATACACTAGATTTTCTGTGGAAAGAATAAAAGAATATCCGAGACTCTGTAGTTTTTCTGTCTGTCTTGCAAGATAGACTGTGATTATTTGGGGTTTTAAAAAAAGGTGAAAGTTGTAAAGAACGGTATAGTTACTCTACGAATCACAGCAACGAGAGAAAGAAAACATTGAACATTGATAGATTTAGTTGAAGCCTTTGCATGATACATCTGAGGATACTATATTTTTCTCCATACGAAAAGGAAGCAGAGACTCTTCAGAGACTTCCTTCATCTTTCAAGATACACAGCGATTATTTGCGATGCGAATTCGAACGAACGACATAGTTGCTTGGCTCTCTTGGATTTCTGCGATTCGTTAGCTGATGTTTGTTCTGTCTCAGCCAAGACTGATGACTTTGAGACCCCGCGCCCCCTCTTTATGATGCTTTTTGGTCGTCAATTATGACATTTCCTTGCTCTCTGCATGTCCCTCTCATCATTCTTAAAAATATGTTTGTCGGTCCGCCAACTTTATTTTTGGAGGTTTTCAGGTGCTAGATTGCTGAAATTTCACACTGTGCACTGATACAAAGGACAGCTCCCAGTCGCATATTTGACGACACACAACTGTGTAATAAATATGCCCTGTGCAATCTCAGATAGAGGGATCTGAAATCAACGGTCCCTTTTTCTTGAGCCAATTAGAGAGGGATTTTCAGTTCCACTGCTAATCGACAAGAACGGTCAGCCTTTGAGTTCCTCTGAAAACAAGGGGAAAAAGAAAAAGTAGGATACAAACTGTTGTAGAAGACCAGGAGATAAACAATTAGAAATTTTTGGGTCATTTTTTGATCCTAAAGTACCAGATGTTGAGGCGCAGTGGAGAACAAAATGACTTGTAGGCATCAGATTGACCCAACCAATTAGACATTTTTTTTCACAAATTTCATTGCAACTGACTAACACACACCTGAGAGAAAAACTTGTGGCCATACGATACGCGTTACTTTCTCTTGCATGATTACCTGGGCCTCTAGTAGTTAGACAAAGTTGCACTTGATCGAAACAGGAATGCATATGCCTACGAAATGCTAGTAAATTTTAAAACCCGGGAAAAATCCACGGGCCAGGGAATGTGCGTCCTTACAAGCATACGATTGTCCAGACTGGGCCTTAGTGTCAATACTGGTACTGATACCAGTGGCGATACCAATATCGATACTGGTACGATACCTAGGTGACCGCGACATCAAATTTTTAAAAAATTCAGCCCACTAACATGAAAAAGGGTGATTTAAAGAGGAATAATGGATGAATTATTCGAGGAAAACTTAGAGTTTAGGTATATGAAATGGTATCACTAATAATCACACTGACACGAGATGGTATCGGCCACCAATTGAGTACCGAGTACTGAGTATCCAGTATCGATACTTTAGAGTCGGACAACCCTATATCAGCATAGGCAGTCATATAAAGGCACTGCATATTCATCTACTGCAAAGCTAAACCTTTGCGCAAATGACAGGCGGTGGATCTGTACAGCGACCCAGTAGTATCGAAAGTATACCACTGCTCTGTACATAATTATGCATGGACATCAGATATTATTCACTTGGTGCAGTGGCGTGGCATGCAATTTGGCAACATTGTAGCTATCCCAAATTTAAAACCCCTGTAAAAAGGGTTTAATTCAAAGGTGTTCCCAAAAACCCAATACTTCGATATTTACATGAGTTTAAATGGACGAACTGCAACGTTGCCAAATTGCATGCTACGCCACTGACTTGGTGCCCTCTAAGTAAACTGACGAAAATCATTTCTCATTCATATTATAACTTCTTTCAGTCAGAGGTGGAAAAAAAAAACAAACATTTGCGCTCATGTAAGACATCAAGACTATAAATGGCAGTTGTCATTTTGTGCAAGATAAGATCACCTCATCCACCAGCTTTTCCCAAAGACCTCTACACTAAAATCTGTATACTTACTGCGCTTGATGTACACTCTCCGACTATAATTTTTGCTTTACTGCTACAAATTTTTATTTATTTAAAGAAAAGCCCCGATAAGAAAACTGAAAGTTACCACTGTTCACTTGCAATTATGAAGCAAGGACGACTATTCGATAAATGCTGGAAAAAAGAATGAAATAATCCGTTAAAACAGTATAATCGGCCAACTTTAATGGGGCAAAGGTTGTTTTCACCTTCCAAAACATGGAATTTTCCCAAAGTTTTTCTCATAGCACTTGATACTTGATAGAACTGAAAACAAATGAATTAGAAAGCTGCGGCTTTTCACATCTGGCAAGTCTTCTTTCAATTCGAAGGAATGGAAATTTAAAATTCCCTAAAGATTATCAATTGTGCTCTAGCCTCCGCCTCCATGTCTAATCGACATTGACCGAGCTCTAACTGGTACAGAACATGTGAGAACGATCAACATTAGAGATAACTTTTTGGCCCTTACACCTGTGCTTTATTGGGTGAAATTTTTCTAGTGGATCTGTACATCGATTCGGCATCTGACCAACAAAGTCTCTTCGCACAGAGAGGACCTAAGACCCATGACACTTGCATCAAAAAACTACAGCCTATAAACAGCAAGCTCTAACTCAAATTGACAGAGCACTGACACGCACAGTACTTGTGAGTCCAATCCAAGTCTGTGAGATGATTTTTCAGCGCTTTCACCTCTTCTTTCGGAGGCATATCTTGGTGGGCCTCCTAAAGAAAAGGTGTAAGCGTCTCCAAGTCTCCGCACCGCAAGGATCTAAGACCCGTGGCACAAGCGTCAAAACACTTTAGTTGAGAAAGAATGGAGCTCTAATGGACATTGACAAAGCACTAACAAGTACGGAACGTGTAAGACCATCCACATCTGAGATGATTTTCTGACGTTTATACCAAGAGGGTGATAACGAATGGTAGTATCGTAATCGACGAGTTGATGATCAAGAATATGTGGTGTCATTCCGAAAAAACCCTTCAAACTCTGCGATGGGTGCAAGATCATTCCGGATCGCCGATAAATTTCCGCAGAGATGGAGGGGTTTCCGTCGGTACGGAACTTATCATAACAGCATCTCCCAAAAAAATAACACACATCTATTCATTCACACAAAAAGGGTTACAAAACCCTTCACAATCACTCTCCCTTTCCCTGAGCATATCTCTTTTCACACCCCCGTACATCTACCTATCATCTAACCATCAAATTTCCCCCCACAGATAGAGCAATCAGAACCATGGCACTGGCGTCAGAAATCTGAAGAGTAGGAACAAACGATGAGAGCTGGAGGAAAAGTACTTACATCGAGGTTTATCGTCTGGCTGGTTTGAGGGTTTCCGAGAAATGTCGAGGCATGATAATGGTTTTTGGCTATCCTAAGACAGTCGGTTCAGTTGTCATATCAGAGTAATCAGGGCATCTGAGCATCTCAATCTCAATATCAGTATAACAAGATGGAGAAATCTGAAAGCACGGATTTTACTGAAGAAATTCGGAGAAGATGAGCTCAAACAGTTTGTAGTAATTATCCAGCGGCGAGACAAGCACGAGCACGATCACCATTATAAGACAACAATAATAATAATAAAATAATTTACAGTTCAAATGCGTGAGAAAAAGTGGAATTCACGTAGCAACGATAGGGGGAAGAAAAGTAAACAAATCGTCAAATCAGGCGAACAGCAGAAACAGCCGAAACAGCGCTCGGTGCTAAAACGTAAACACAGAGCTGACAACAATGGCGGCGATTCTCAATGCCTAACAAGGGGAGAAATCCGTTTTAGTAGTTTTGGCTTCCCAACTGAACCGATTTCCAATATTTTGGTCTCAAAAAAACACGCAAAAAATTAGCTAGACGTTATCGTCGCCCCTTTTTTTGATATTTGCCGTAGTTTTCGTAAAATAGACATTTTAAGGCAGTTTCTGGGAAAGCCACTGGTGGCGCTATCTCGAATCGCGGATTCTTACTACAACTCGGCATAGATTCACCTTAAATGGAGCCTGGGCGGATCCAGTAATTTGGCAGCCATGCATTATTTTCATTTAAACGTATGAGAAACAATCGATTCTTGAGGGGTTTACGGCGCTTTTACTAGTCGATTTTTTCTCATGCATTCAAATGGGAATAATCCACAGTTGCCAGATTGCTAGATCCGCCTTTGTTTGGGAGCAGATGGCTTTTGGGCGAGGTGGCTCAAAAACCTGGTAGGTGAGTATACAGAGGATTGGATCGTAATTGGATCAAATGAGTTAAATCCAGTTGTGTCATTGGGGGGGGGGGGGGGGCATTTGCCGCCCCCCCCCGGATTTGAAATTTGAAGTCAGGCTCAAAAACGGAAACGAAGTATATTAATGAGACAAAAAAAAAAAAGGTCATCAGATTCCCCCCCCCCCCCCCCCCCCCCCCCAAAGCCGAACGCGAAATGACGCCCCTGGTTAAGTCCAATGGGCTTGCTACTGGACAACTCGATCGCACTGGCAGCAGATACCGATAAATTGATGCGGCGAAACCCCCCTTCTAACCCAGACTTTGATTCTAAGAGAACATCCCCAAGAAATCTACAAGGCCCTAACCTACCACTTACATTCCAATAACATCAAACTATAGAAACAACACTATCGGGACGATAGGGACTAAAGACAGGCAAACAAAAAAGAATCAAAAACGAATCAAAATAAAAAAAATAAATAAACAAATTAAAGAAAGAAATTTTTCAGATCAGCATAAATCAGTGCAACTGTAAACATTGTCAGCAAACAATTCATATAAGTTATGGAATTATAACCTCAAAAGTGCTACTAATAAAGATACCTCCTTTATTCAAAGTCCAGAGTATTATATTAGCCAACATAGTGTAAATTAATATAGAAATTAATAAATATCAAAAAGAACAAGTTAACCCTTTCCAACACGGTGTACACATTTGTATGTGTACAGGGTTTAACATGGAGTCTTATGGGTTTTTGAAATAATAGGGATGCACGTTAATTTAGATGAGAAGAGTCCAACGAGTTCAATGACGTGGATCCAAGATTGATGTGACTACTTTTTCATAATGCGTGTCTCTAGGGGCTGTCATCCAGGCCACGCAACAAGCGGAAAAATAAAAAAAAAAAAAAAAAAAAAAACAAAAAATAAAAAAATAAACCCTCCTCACCTCTTCCTATACTTCGGTCGACTGAGCTTACGACAGCTCCCAACTCATCGGCGCCTTTTGTGCGTTTTCATCGGAATGGAGAGCTCGGAACGATTCGATCATTGAAACAAACCCCCCCCCCCCCCCCCCCCTCCTTTTTTTCCCTCCTCCATTCTCGTTAAGACAACTTACTGTTCACCAATGTAGCCAGTGTGTGTGTTTTATGACAGAAACTATTCAAATGTTACATCATGTCAAATAGACACTTGTTTGGTGATGACGTCAAGATCAAAATTGGATCCAAACAAATGCTCTATCTCGCTCTCTCTCTCCGATCCAATTTTTCGACTGTGAATACATGCTAGTAAAGAACCAGTTTCCTCAAATTTTATTCCACCATTAGATGCCACGTACCTGAAAGTATCTTTTCACTCCGACATAGTTCATAAAAGATGACAAGTGACTTTACATTCACAATTATAACCAAAGAAGATGGCCTATGTTTTGTCCTTGTTTTACTCTCGGTCTCTTATGGGAATATCAGCGTCATGACACTGAATCGTCCTAACCTCTCTTCTTATCAAAGCTTGCCCTAGGCATAACACGTGGTGTGAAGGTGTCGATCGGTCCATACTCCATATCCTAGAATTGTGTAATGTGTACCCATAAGAAACTGTGAGTGAGACTATTATAGGACAAAACCTAGAACATTCTTTGATATAACTGTGATTGTAAATTAATGTGTGATGTTTCGAAAATGTGGTTGAAACGTGCTTATACCTCAAGGTTCGTGGAATCCAAATGGTTTGATAAAAACAGAGAGAACTTGTTATTTACTACCACGGATTTTCATTTGATAGTGTGGATCCTGTTCCTTATGCGGGAAACCCCACGAGAGCGAGTGAGATGGAGCATTCTTTGTTTGTCAATTTTTTTCGTGACGTGGCACTAAATAGGTCTATCGAATAGTTATCCGAAAAATGGCAACACAGCTGAGGACTGTTGACTGTTGAGTGTTGAGGTTTCCTCTCATTTACCGACTTAATTTACGAGCTCTAGTGAACTAATTTCAGTGTCTCATGAACAGGTGCTTGCTTCTGTAAACGCTTCACAGTGAATTAATTGCAACTTTTATTAAATTTCGTAGCAAGTTGATACATTTTATGGGTTTTAGAGTAGTCGTCTCCTCTATTTCAGCCAACACGAATTTCAATTGAATCATAGTGTTCACAATCAACTCGGTCCCCCTTCGCGTGCGAAAACTTCTTGGCAACGGACCGAGTGTCTTTTTAATCCTGGATCTAATCTATCTCAGCTTTACGACTCGAAGTTGAAACTTGAGCATCGTAAAACGAAAACCGCGCGTGCATCCTGTTTTTATTTTGATTTGTGGTGTTTTCGTTTTCCCTGGCCGGTGACGTTTGACACCGGGGTCTAAAAATACGCGTCATCTTCAAGAGGGTCAGTAAAACTTACGGTTAGTTGACGAATACAACTTGGTTGACGCCGGAAGAAGCAGGGATCGCACGATTGTCAAATTGTGCAACAAATGAGCCCTCTACAGTGTAGAGTGTAGAGTCTACAGTCTACATTCTACACTCTATAGCTCGTACTTCGTAGGCGGATCCAGGAATGAGGATGCAGGAGACCTGCAGGCTGTGGCTGCTACACAGTACACACTACACATGTACTTACACACCAGAGCTGGGCATTGGGCAAATGGGACTCGAGTGCCGAGGTTGTACTGCCGAGAGCCGAGTACTTTCAATAAGTAGTCGAACTGGATCTACGAGTCGGGGAGAGGACAGTTTTTATTAAACTACAATTGAAATGTATTCTAATCGTCTTTGATTTTCAAAAATCAAATATTATTTCTAGTCATTGTGTACTAGGATTGAACAAGATTGGATTACCCTTGATTTTTGGAAAAAGTTCCGGGTCACTTTTTAATAACGGTTTGAAAACTGCCCGAATCCTGAGTACATTTGTAATTTGTACTCGGAGAGTCAAATTGAATCTGAAAGTATACTTGGCAGTTGAACCTCGGTACTCGACTCCCATTTTTGCCCATCTCTGCTATACCCACAGAAGAAACAGAAAAAACGGTTTAGTAGCGCTGACAAAACCTTTGGTCCAAAAATGATGCTGGAAAAGACTTGAGATTTAGTTGAGCTAACCAAAGGCTTTGTACGCATAATTGAGGGGATCTTGCCGGGTGAACCAAAGATGACCCAACTTTGATTTACTCAACTAAAGTCTTTTGCCGGCTCATTTTTCTACTGAAGGGTTTCAAGGGTTTTGTCAGCGCTGTCGAAGTGGTTTTTTCTATTTTTTGTGCAGTGCTGCCAGATTTGACAAAAAAAAGATAAACTCTTCACATGAAATCATCTGGTAAATTCGTTTCTTTTTTACCAAATCTGGCAGCACTGGTTACAGCAAGAGTTTGTGAAGTTTGTCTATCCCTCTCGTTCCTTCCATTTGAACACGTGCGTTAGAAAAGGGTGCGGATAAAGGGGGAAGTCACGTGATGGCCGCCTCTGCCATCCTTTTCTAACACTTGTTCTCAAACGGCCGGAGATAGAGAGAGAAAGACTCTATATCCGCCCATGCTTTAGTTTCGAATTGTTCTCTTTTTCCAGTTTGACGTTTAAACAGTGGAGGCTTGTGAAGTTTGGCAACCATGTTTCCTGCCATTTGAATCAAAACGAAAGTATCGATTTCTCAGCGATTCAGAGAATCTCACGAAGATCGATTATTTTACGTAGGTTTAAATGGAGATAATCCGTTTTTGCCATATTGCACGAACCGTCACTGTTTTCAACGTTTCACTCGCATTTCAAGTTTTTAAATTATTATCACCTATGGATATAATTTCGTACTAATTTAAAGTGGACTTCTTCACTGTACAAAGAAGCACTGTTACAAACTTTTTGGAAGTTTATTCGTTTGCTCTCTTTTAAAAAAATATAAATAATGAAAGATAAATTTTGAAACACACTTGAATTCACATTCGACCTTTTACATTGATTTAAATGGACGAAGTACAAAGTTGTCAAATGGCAGGCATACCTCTGAGTCAGGCCCGATTGAAACGATAGAGGGTCTTCAAAATGCCGACTAAGTCGACGACTTAAATTATTATAAAATTTCAAATTTTCTCAAGTGCTGGCTCGTGCTATATGACAACTCTGTATTCGTGCCGTATGAATCTGTGTAAAAGTATCGATTTTTCACGGATTCAGAGAGCCCCCTTGATTTTCTTTACGTAGGTTTAAAAGGAGAGAATCCGTCGTTGCCACATTGGACGAGCTGCCACTGTTTTTTTTTTTTTTTTTTTTTCTGACGCCATCTGGCAACTGCAGGTAGTTCTAACAAATAGGAAAAAAAAATAAGGAAAAAAACTGAAAATTCAAAGGACTTGTTAAGATCTTAACCTCTTATTATGGGCCAAGTCCGAGTTTACTCGTTTTTCTCCTGGAGTCCATTTCACATCTGTTTAATCTTCATTCCGGATAAACGCAAATATATACAGATGAAAACACTACAATAGATGATGCCTCGTCGGAAGCCTTCAATTCGTCGAATAGGCAATTCCAACTCCACCGCGTACGAATAGTTAACTACCTTCCCTCTAGAAACGGAGGAGTGGCGCTCTCTTGAGCTAACCTGGTCCTTAAAGGGTTAAACCAAGTAAGTGTTTTGGACTTTTGGTGCGCAGTTATATACCCGGCAACTTTGTCTCCCTGGTGGCGCTGGCGCACTCTGATCAGAGATCGTCAAAATACGGTTAAAAATCAGAGAGTAGATTTGTCATTAATTTATCCTCTAGTCTATAAGCTTTTTTCAAGACCAATTTCAATCACTGAGAACACTTTTAACGTGTAATCTAAACCTAGAAATATTACTGGAAAGTTTTAAACTGAGCTGAGAAGGTCGGAGACGATAATTTTTTAATGATTATTTTCACTGATTTTTGGCCACTTTTTTCGATCTCAGACCATATAACCATATAACCAAAGAGTGTGGCGGTGACTCTCTAAATGAGTCCAACGATTCCACGTTTTGGTGCACCGAGTCTAAACTAAACGCCTTGTCACATGGCATCTTCATCCTAATATAATGGTCCGGTGTTTGCGTCGGTTGGTTGGTCCACGCCGCTCGAACCGTGTTTTGGCGCGAGTTCAGAAAGTAATAATTAATTGATGACTAGATGGAGATTCGTCTCCACTCTCTCCTGCATGGGCTGGAAGTGCTGGGACTGTTACTTCTCTAGGGAGGGGGACTCCTCTTAATCCGCTCGGATTAGTATGTTTATCCACTCGCAAACATCAACATTGTTCCTCCTACCTCCCGCGACAGTTCAAACATTTCACGCCTCCCCCGATATTTGTATATCTCTCTGTGAAAATTGGTCACTACGGCATCTCTTTCCCCACCAATCCCCCCCTTTCACTCCACACCCCTCCCCTCTCATGATGGCTCGCGCCGTAGTGTCACTCAGTAGATCGAACTTGGACATCTCTGAGACATTATTATACAGTGCCTCCGGTCCTAGAGGGCCCCCGAAGTCCAAAGAAAGGGAAAACCTGAATTTTTTCAATTGATGAAGTAGCACTCCGCCTTCGTTTTTTGTGAACCTCTTTGAAAAATAATGATCGGAGTACTTGAGAGTATTTCATGGGGGCCCCCCGGCCCCCTGCTGGTATATTTTACTATTGCTTTTGAATTTGGCCGTAAGAGGTCCCTGTTAAAGTTGTTCCCTATGGAAGGTCTATACAGGGTGTCCCTAAATTCATAGCAAACCTTTTTACCACGTATTTTTGGGGTCAAAATAAGACTTTTTTCCCTATAAACATGGGTCCGAAATTGTAGTCTTTTCGAGTTACAGTATTGCGAAGTTTCCGATAAACAAATTGAAAAATTGTCATAACTCCCTCGTGAATTGTTCCGAATGCTCGAAAATAAGTATTTTAGATGTAATTTTAGGCGCTATTGCCGGTTTTGGCTGTGAAAATGCTGTATACAAAAATTTGAGGGGGTTTTGGGGGTTTTCCTTGATTTGTCTGACTTTTTTTGGCCAAATTATGTGAAAACATGCTTTCGGTTTCATGAAACCCACAAACGATTAGCATTATTCAAAAGTTCGTAAAAAAAAAAAAAAAATATGCATTTATGGTACTAACAAGTGTTTCCATTTCGTAAACTATTTCCGAGAAAATCGTCCCCGAAATTTTAGAAGTCGGCCAAGAATTGACCAAATCAAAGAAAAGGCGAACACCGTGGTTCGATCCAAAGTCAATATGCTGTACATTTATCTAAAGTGGCAGTCTAATGGGTAACCTGCGTAACCATATCATGAAGGATTTTTAGGTTAGGTTTAAGGTCCATTCATTTCCATGTATTTTGGTGCAACGAACAGAGGTTGGGACTTGTTTCGATTCAGTGTGCGCCGCCCTAAATTACATGAGAATAAATAAAAAACTTACGTAACCTAAAAATGCCCAGTATGGTGGTTACGCAGATTACCCATTTGACTGTCACACTAGATAAATGGATAGCTCGATTCTCGAAGCTCGTTGTCCAAAGTGCGCCGCGCCGCGCCGCGCCGCCGCCTCTCCACTCGGTCATAGTGCAGAGACTCGTCCGTTTCAGATTTCAATGCGGGAATAGAACTTCTCTAAAACCATCCTTATCTCTGATATTCTCTGAGTTATTTAAAAGTTTCAACATCACTGAAACGGTCGGGGTTTCCGATTCAGTAATATCAAAATTAATTATAAGTTAAGGTTGTGGAGGAGGCCTCGCGGCCCTTCACTGGGAACAGACTACGAGGCCTGCCCCAGCTGAAAGAAGGATAAATAAACTTTAACACATTTTTAGGGTAAACTATAGCGGCGCGGAGGCCGCTATAAACCCTCCGTCAGGGTATTAAAAGAAATTCACCCCATAGGGGTGATTTAAACTACACTTACATTATTTAAATGAGATCGACGACACTCACGCGGCTATTCAGCATAGAGCTAGTCACACGAGAGAAGAATATGGTTATAGAGGGGGGCCTTCCAGGGGCGTCGAGAGGATTTTGGGGGCCCGGGGCAAACTGTACATTTGGGGCCCTATATTTTGTATCATCCATCCTGGGGGTCAGGGGGGACACCCCCACGTTAAGGGGGGTCCGGGCCCCGGGGGTCCTCCCCCGGAAAAATTTTAAAATCAAGCTTCTAATTGACGCAATTTTAAGCTATCTCTACTGTAAAATTTCAAACAATCACAGCAATAGAATGTTTGATTTTTACGTTTATTTTGCCACATGATGTGACAGACTTGAAGATTTTCGACACAACAACAAATTCTTCGTTTCGACTTTGATTTCTAAAAATAAAAAAAATTTAAAAAAAAATTTAAAAAAAACATTCATTTTTCAACTTTTCATTTCTCAGCTCTCCTTGGCTAAACACATTTTCACAAGTGCTGGCTGGGACGTCGAGAAAGTTCTGGAGGATTTGCTAAGAACCAGTGGCGCACCGAGAAATTTGCCTTGGAGGGGGGTGGGGGGGAGTTGGTACGACTCAAACTCCGGGGGGTCTGGGGGACAAGCGGGGGGTTCGGGGGACCTCCCCCGGAAAAAAATGTCAAATTTCCTTACCTTCAAATTGAATTTTACGGTACTTTCATGTACGCAGTAAAATTGAAATGCTGAAATATATTTTCGATTTTGCTGCATGAAATCTTTGCTCTCGACTCATAATTGGAGGGAGAAGAGTCAAGTGGAATGTGGTTGAAGAAGCCATGGAATATTCATCGAGGGGTTCACCGAAAGGGGGGGGTCCGGGAGCCCTCCCTCGGAAAATTTATTAAATTTTCCTGACCTTCAGATTGGATTTTACGGTACTTTCATTACAATAAAATTGAAATGTTCAAATATATTTTCGATTTTGCCCATTTTTGTTTTTAAGGTAAATTCAAGTAGGCCGGGGGCCCCCAATTTATTCAGCTCGTCAAAGGCTGTGAAATTACGTAGTCTCTTCCTTTTCGACCCCATTTTCAAGCAACATGTCACCAGTCACTACTTCTTCCCTCTCTTTTCCCCTTTTCTTTGCTCTTCATATTCCCCCTCTTCGCTTTTTTCCCTGTTTTCCTTTTCTCTTTTATTCTTTTTTTTCTTTTTTTCCCCCCCCTTCTCATGATTTGGGGGTCCCCTAAAAGCGGGGGCCCGGGGCATTTTGCCCCCATCAGCCCCCCCTCTTGACGCCCCTGGGGCCTTCCTTCAAGAGTAGTTCCCGTCCTCACCTAGCGACAGCGCCACCATCCGGCAAGGTTCGCTTGACGGATAGAGGCACTCAAGCTAGAGAGGACGGAAGGTACACTTGTAGGGAGGCCCGGTAACGAACCGTTACATCACCTAATTTTGTGATGGCGGGAATAGTTTTGTTAAATCGGTCTTTTCAAGTAAGTTTCTATGAAGTCGTATGCCTCCTTTCGCTATAGTTTGGTAAACAGCTTAGAAAGAGGTTAAAAATACGTCGTGCTGTGTTCCATTAACCTAATGTTTAAAAGATCTGGGGTTCTGGAGAAAAAGAAAGAAGAAAAAACTACGTTCTGTGGTTTATCACACTGAAAACGCATTTCTACCTATTCTGTATGTCTGTATATCCTTTTCTGCGCCGCTGCACTAATGGGTCTGTTGCGTACCTATTTTTGCTGCAACAATAAAGGACCTTGATTCTTACGTAAAATTCGGCAAAAGAAACGATTCGCACGTTGCGCACCCACACAGTGAAAACGTTCAAAAACCATCCACCAACTCAGGAACTCACTTCAATTTCAAACAGCCCGTACTGCACTAAACACTATGTGCACCGGCATCCTACTAAATAGACGGAACCACTTTTTATTTGTATGTAAACAACATCGTAACTACAAAATGATGGAATTTCGTTCCAAGTACAAAAGTATTGGCTGCATTTGCTGTTTGATCTTTTCTGGCTCATCAAAGTTTACAAGTACAAAATAATACAAGCATTGTATGCATCAAAACGAAACATTCAAAGTGTGAGTTCTGTTGATATTTACATAAACACGATGGTTCCGACTGTGTATAGTGTGTAGTTGTAAGTCGGTGATAATAGTGCCCAGTGTAGCGCGGGTTGTTTGATAAGGAAGTGAGCGCCTGAGTTAATGAGTGGATTTTGAAAGTTTTCAATGTTCGCATGCGCAACGTTATTTTTGTCGAATTTTACGTTGGAATCAATATGTCCCATAGCTGTAGCGAAAGTGCACAACAGACCCATGCTACATGGAATTTGAGCAATTTGACCAACCGTAACTTAACCCTTTAGTGACCACATTACTTCAAGAGAACACCTTTCCTCCGTTTACACAGGGAAGGCAGTTAACTGTTCGTACTTGATGGAGTTGAAATTGCCTATCCTACGAATTGAAGGCTCCAGACGAGACCTTATCTTGTAGTGTTTTCATCTATTATTGCGATTATCCGGAATAGAGAGTGGAACAATGTGGAATAGACCACAGGAGAAAAACGAGTTTACTCGGGCTTGGCCCATAAGGGGTTAAATACAGTAAGTGGCGGATCGTGCTATTTGGCATTGGGGACCATGTTTTCTGCTATTTGAACCTAACCTATAAAAAAGTATATCGATTTCTCAGGGATTCACTGCAAATCCCCGGAAGAGCGATTATTTTACGTAGGTTTAAATGGGGAGAATTGGCCATGTTGCCACATTGCACGAGCCATCACGAGTCTGGATTTATTTCCGTAATTTGATGGACATCATGACAATGCGATCAAGGCACTCCTGTCTCAAAATCTCAAAAGACCACTTACAATTAGTACGTAACTTTCCAAAGAAAAGGTAACTTGCAAACTTACAACACTACTATCGGCACGGGTGCTGATCCAGCGTTTTGGCAACCATGCATTCTTCCCGATTAAACGTAATAGTATGAGAAAAAATATATTATTTTTAGGGGGCGATGGCCCTTTTACCAACCGATTGTTTCTTAATATTTAAATGGGATGAATGCACAGTTTGTTAAGAGAGTGCAAGATCCGCCTTTTACTATCGCTAAAATTATGGTTACGTTCCTCGAGTTTTTAAGAGTGCCAACAAGTGCATGAAACGAGTTTGTAAATTTTGTCTTATGATCTCATTTTTATAAAATTAATGTAGGAGCAGTAAGATTTGTGTCATAATTCAGCGCCACGATTACATTAACTATTTATGCATTTTTAAAAGTCTAGTTTATCAACATGGAAGGTTTAAGAAAAAAAAAAAAAACCCAAAAAACAAAAACTGCGATATCTAGACGAGTTTACCAGTGCTGTTTTTATTTTAGTTTTATAGTCCAGTGGCGGTCCATGGGTCAAAAATTGGGGGGGGGTGGCTTGGAAAGTCAAAAATCAATGACCCCTTCCTGTTTTTCTCTTTTACTGTTTGAAAGAGTGTTTCATAGGAAACTGCAAGAGGATGGAACTTACACGGTTTCTTTTCCATCGTTTTGTCCTTTTATCATCAATCTCTTTTTACTTCCTTTCCTTTACCCTTGCTTTCTTTTTCCATTCTCTCCTCTCACGTTTTTAAGCCCTCCTTCCGAGAAAATTTGGGGGGGGGGGGGGGTCGAACCCTGAAAGGCCCCCTGAAGCCATCATTTTGAAGCCTCCTACAAAACCTGCCTTTAAGTCCCTCGCAGCATTGATTTGGTTTAACTATCAACCATTCATCAAATTATTCACAAACTTGAAAGCTGTAAATTATTCAAACTTTGAAAACTATCATCAATATCAACAGTTGCAGAAGTCCCCGCTGGACTTTACTCTTCGCATTGCGTCATCGGGCAATATTTCTAAATATCCGCCCAAACTGCCGCAAGCATTTCCACTCTCATATATTTTTCTGCGCCCCAATAATTATTTAATCTGTGAGTACTCTAGTGCACAATCCAAAAACTGGTTTTGCTGATTATGATTTTGCTCATTCTCTAACCTACAGGCCAGTGCACAAGGGTCAGAGATTGTCAAAAAGTGGACCAAAAATCAGAAAGTTAATTGCTCATTTTACTTTCTGCATCAAACGATTAGTTTTGCCAGCGTTTGTTTCATAAACATCATTGAGAATCTAGAGAGGTTGAAGTTAGTTTAGTATATTTAACATGAGAAATGACAAACGAGGCCATGAAAATATTTTCTGTAGAATGTTTGGCTCGAATCTAGATTTCGGAAGCACCTTAAAACGAATAAATCCGAAATTGGACAGAACAAACTAAACGAGAATCAACGGTTTAAGCACCCTGTCTCGAATTACTTTTTTTTTACCCTTTCTGACTTTCTCTCTCGCTCGAGCGGAAGGGAAAGAAAATAAAAATCAAGTTAGAAAGAAGCAAAGTGGGAAGAAGGAAAACTCTTCGGGGAAAATATGCTTTTTGGGGGGAGACAGTCAGAGAGAGAGAGAGAGAGAGAGAGAGAGAGAGAGAGAGAGAGAGAGAGAGAGAGAGAGAGAGAGAGAGAGAGAGAGAGAGAGAGAGAGAGAGAGAGATGTGCTGTGAGCACATTTGTAAAAATCTATTGATTCGTGAATCGCAGACGAGTCATTTTCTCGCGCCCCTTCCCCTCCCTCCAAAATGTGGCAACGCCGTAGTTGAGATAAATATTGAAAAGGATGAAGATTTACGACGGCCAACAAATCAATTACGCGAGTGTATATCTATATAATGGGCGTCAATAAGTGAACAAGTACCACACAAACGACTCCTCAATAACTGACAATACACTTGATGAAAAGGCCGCAGACGGGACGCGTTCACCGCTGCGCGGCGCGGCGACTTCTCTTCTTTTGAATGACTGGAGAGGCGTTAATAGGTTAGCCAGAAAGAGAGATAAATATGTGATTTACGCTCGGCAACACGAGTAATAATTGTTTTTATTTTCGCGTGCATATATATAAATACAGTACCATCACTCACTCAATGTTGCCACGTTCGTCTTCCAATTACTATATTTTTGGACTCACGCAATCAGAGCAAACCTAACCGAATGGATCCGCGGCGTAGAAGCTCTTTGAAATAACTTTTGTACAATAAAAAATAAAAATTGGTCCTAAGTTGGGATCTTGCTGTAACGTTTGCTATGTGCAATTGTTAATGTTAAATGTCAAATGTCAATTTTCTGATTAAAATTCAACGAAAATGACGACGAGCACAATAAAAAATCACGAAATTCACTCCATTAGACTCACGAAATGGCTTTAAAGTTTTAGGCGTAATGGTGGAGCTACGCAGGACGTAGATGTCACAGGAGATACGTACACTGAGAGAAATCACTTCTTTAAAAACAAGGAAACACGTTTACTTGAGACAGTTTTCCTTGCGCGAAGTAAAGTTCTGATTGCATGAAGGAGAATCACTGTCACAATAAGGAATCTTTTACTTGTAGCAGTAGACGTTTGCCTTGGGTTAAAGGAATTTCCCTTTAGTCAATATTTTTGACTTTGCAGTTTCTTTAACACAAACGAAATACACCTTAGATTAAAAGAAGAATTCTCTCAGTGTAACTAATTTAAGGCTTTCCTCTGTGTGTTTAGAGGTATATAAATTCGATAGGAATCTCCTATGATTACCGGCATAGCTCCGCCATCCTCGATCTTAAATGGCAGAGTCCTACGCAAGTGTCATTGGGGATTCCTGTCTAACTTGTGTATCTCTTTATTCCTAGAAACTCACAGAGGAGAGTCTCATATTAGATATACCTGCAGAGCTCTGCCTTTGCACCTTATGCTTTAAAGTCTATTTGTGAGTCTCTGAGTAAATTTCGTAATTTATTAATGCGCTATTCGCTGGATTTTACTCAAGAGTCGACTATTTATCTGATTTTAGTAAAAGTTAACAAGAGCTTCGTTGACTCTCATCGAGCAGAAACAATTTATTTAAACAAAGGTCCAGTATGGTTGCGTCTTGCAGGCTGCAGCGGGTCACAATGGAGGAATCCCACCTAATTGCAGCTTCATTTACGCTATGAAAACTGGAAAGTAACTCATCATAGTAACAGAGGCAAATTAAATAGGCCTCTCTCATTGTGACTCTGCATATAGGTATACTCGGAAGCTGTGTATAGGAATTTTGCTCAGTTTGTCGCTATATTGTTAACGTAGTTTTACGTTCAAATGTTTAAAGCTTTTTCAAGAAAACAATGGGTCTCTACTTCATCACCGATTCCTCAAATTAATTTCCTATGTAAAATTCTGTGAAAATCTCGGTGAAACCATTAGAAAATATTAAAGTCCACCCATGAACCCACGAAAGGCGGTTCACGATAAATCAAGCGCTAGATGGCGATCAAATGAGCGAGCCACAATGGGGGGGGGGGTCCCATCTTATCGCTGCTCACTTTTCTTCTCCATCAAATTGGACTCCCCCATAGTGACCTGCTCAGTAGTCAGTAGATCGCCATCTTGGAATTTTGTTAGACGCCTTTTTAAGATTGTGAGTCAGTTTTGGAACTTTCGGACACCCCGGGCCCCGGGCCAACATTATTTTCAAGTGATTTTGAACCATAAGACCCTCTCTATAGCTGGATAGCAAAATATTGCAAGAGGCCACTGGCGCAACCAGGGTCTCTTCCATCTCTCTCATTTCCCATTTGAATGTATAAGTAGGAAAAGGGCAAAAAGAGGGGGTTTTATCCCCTTGTCCAATGTCCATCCTTGTCTAACATACGTTATTTAATGGAGAAAAGAGAGAGATGAAAAAACTCTCGGTGCGCTACTGCAAGAGGCCCATCACAAACTGAAGAAACCTCTTCGTCGTGGCTTTTTTGCTCAATCAAATAGATAGTTTGAGACTTTGAACAAATCCACAGTATGTCAGGTAAATGCAGACTTGACAACGTAGGTTACGGGTAGACCGTTGTTGGGCACAGTATGCAACTCTGTTTTTTCCCCCCTTCTTTTTATTAGTTCGTTTTGTTATTGCAGTTCTCAAAGTGCATTGTTATTGCATTTTACTTATTACCCACGCATTGAAACTGACCGTCCCCACTCTCCAGTGTACTTTAACTCGTCTTTTATCGGCTAAACCTTTTCATAAAAAATTAAACGCTGTTTCAATTACTAAAAGTTCGCCATGCTTTTATATGGTAAGAAATACGGACGATTAGTTACGTATGGCTTTGTGGGTCGTTATATTAATTAATAGACGCTATTAAAAATGAATAGAGGTAGCATTAAGATATATCATGCCGTACCGTGTGCGTACTTCTAAGCACAAAAATGATTTGGGAAAGGTCACGCGAGATGACGCAATTATGTTATGTCGGTCTTCACACCCATTCGTAACGCATCAGGTGTGATCTGCAGCTCAAGTTACCGCATTGCCATTAAAAAAAAAAAAAAAAAAAAAAAAAAAAAAAAAAAAAAAAAAAAAAAAGAAGAGGAGGAAGAAAAAAAAATAATAATAATTACCATCGTAATATCAGTCGGTCGGTCATTGTTTTCTTTGGTATACATAATCCTACCGTACATTACTATCGTTTTTTATCCAGACGATAAATTGACCTAAACTATCCTTGAAGCTTGTCAATTTGATTTTTATAACATAAAGTGTGCTTTTGAGAACCAACCGCAATTTTCACTCTCTTGAAACAGTTGCATGTCACGACTTTGTAAGCAGCAATGTTAAATTGGTTCATACAATCATACCGTCCCGCTCCTTTATCCCGCTCCCCTCCCACCTCTCTACGACCGGCTTCATTTCTCGACGCTAGTGGCCACTTGGCAGTGGCGTAACTTTGAAACTCGGGCCCCCACCGCAGATTGAACTGGAGGGGCCCCCCCTTTCTTCCTACAACAGAATCTGCATACTCTAAAATAACTTATTGACCTCAACCCCCCCCCCCCCCCCACCTAACTCATAACAACTGCCAGCACGAGCGCCAACATTTTTAGGGCCCTGAACTTTCAAAATAATGCCAGAAAGATCCGAATAGCCCCTACAGTTGCTTCCAGGGACCAATAAATGTACGGTCACACGGTCCTCGGCCCCAAGTCAGCCCCAAGTCCGCCCTAAGTACTTCAACAAGCATCGGCCACCAGCCAACGGACCGCATCCAATGAGCTATAACTTTAGAGTGGCACATCAAGGAACGTTCCGCTGGTTCATTGTTGTCACCTAGGGCACCGCCATCTTGCCGTAAAAATCGATTTTGAGGTTAAGTTTTGTAGGTTGTTTGCGGTCGTTTCGTAAACAAACTCGGGCATCGCCGGAAACGGCCTGCAAAATTTAACATCAAACCTTGGAATCTGCCGTCCAAATTCCCGCCAAATTCCGAACGACCTACAAAATTTAACCTCAAACCTTGGAATCTGCCGTCCAAATTCCGCTTTTTCCCGGGATTCCTTCTACCCTGTGTGACACAAGGTGGACCAGCCCGCTGCCACTCTAAAGTTATAGCTCATTGACCGCATCGGACCGTTTTAAAATGGCGCGGCGCAACCACAAAACTAACCTCAAAATAGCACTTAGGGTGGGTTAGAGAGGCTCTAGACCCACCCCAAGTAACGTAAAGTTGGGAGCGGACCCAACATTCCGATGTGCCGTTAAAGAAATATGAGGTTAGAATCGCCATTTTTAGGTACGACCTAAAGCCCGTGTGTACCGTACATTTATTGGTCCCAGGCTTCCACAAAGGAAAGGGGCCCTTTTAGCTCTTCCTCACCGAACCTCCGGTGAAGAGGAGGCTCCTAAAGTCCTAGGAGAGAGAATTATGAGGCTAATTTATCTGGAAAGATGGGCCTCACTTCAAACAATTGCGCCTGATTTCAGAAAGATCCGCTTTTTAAAGGAAAATATACTTACTTAACTTAAGAACAGAAGGCCTTCACCCCTCCTTTTTTAATTCTTTCTGGTTTTCTTTTTTCCCTTTTCTTTCTTTCCCCCCCTTTTTTTTTTTTTTTTTTTTCACCCGGCTGCGTTAAGGGCCCCCAATCGTCCCGGGCCACACCGCACCGCGGTCCCTGCAGCCCCGTAAGTTACTCCACTGCCACTTGGCCAGCCTTCTTCATGTCTTTGTTTCAATGATGTGACCCAGTTGAGACATAGCATATAGAACCGTTTGAGAAAAAGATTATCTGTTTACAGATGTGGAATCCTTAGGTTTAAAAAAAAAAAAAAAAAAAGTTGAATGGATATTGTCTTAAAAATATTTTCTGTGCAACGCATCGTTTCCGAAATAAACGCATGTTAATGTTACCTATTTTCTTTGAGGCAGATAACATAACGCTAGTTTTTGAGCGGCGCGGGTTCCGTGAGCATGAGCAGTGGCGTTTAAGCAGGATTTTTCTTGGGAGGGGCTCGCACTGACAAGCGTTTGACTGAAAATTATTCCCCCCTTCCCCACCATCCCCAAAAATTGGAGGTGGGGGGGATTCAGCCCCCTTAGCCACCCCCGCCCCCCACGTACGCCACTGTCCGTGAGTGTCAGCAGACCCATGTTCCCTTCGTCGCGCGTCGCGTCTGTCGGCGCTAAAGCAGCCGCATACTTGGAGCGAGTCTTCTACATACATTATTTTATTATACAGGGTGTAAAAAAAAAGGAGCAGTTCCGAATAACTCGAGTTTGGGTTCGAATTTCAAAAAACGCTGAAACACAGGTTCCATTATTTTGAGGGGGACATCTTTTAGGGGGGTTGCCAAATTCCAGGCCCCCCCAGGGGGGCGGGTACGGGGGTCACCGCCCCTCTAAATCGTATTTCTCAAATGGCGACCCCTAATTTTTATTACATAACTTTGAAGAACATCAAATTCTAAGCATTTTGGCGCAAACCGCAGGTCGATATCGTTTTTCGTGTTCGAGATATCGAAAGTCAAAGTTCGATTTTGACCCATTTTCAAAAATTCATAACTCCCACTAAAAAAGTCGGAATTTAAAAAAAACTATTAGCTTAAAATGCTCTACAAAACAAGTCCTTTTCAGAAAAAAAGACAACTGTCCAGGAAATTTGAATTTTAGGCTCCGAAAATAATATTCAAAATTTTCGGCGATATTCTTGTAAAACGTCCAGAATCGACAATTTTGGCTTAAAACCTGTTGGCTGAGTCCAAATGAGCGATGCAAAGCTCTCAAAAGTCCCCAAAACCCCATTAAAGCCCGAGAGAGAGGTGTTTCCTGACTCTAAATTTAGCAGTGCTCTCAATACTGAGTTTGATCATTTCAAAGGTGATTTTGAGACTTTCTTGAGCTTTTAAGCGCTTTGCATCGCTCATTTGGACTCAGCCAACAGGTTTTAAGCCAAAATTGTCGATTCTGGCCGTTTTACAAGAATATCGCCGATTCAAAATTTTCGAAAATTTTGAATATTTTTTTCGGAGCCTAAAATTCAAATTTCCTGGACAGTTGTATTTTTTTCTGAAAAGGACTTGTTTTGTAGACCATTTTACGCTAATAGTTTTTTAAATTCCGACTTTTTTAGTGGGAGTTATGAAATTTTGAAAATGGGTCAAAATCGAACTTTGACTTTCGATAGCTCGAACACGAAAAACGATATCTACCTGCGGTTTGCGCAAAAATGCTTAGAATTTGATGTTCTTCAAAGTTATGTAATAAAAATTAGGGGTCGCCATTTGAGAAATGTGATTTAGGGGGCGGTGACCCCCGTACCCGCCCCCCTCGGGGCCTGGAATTTGGCAACCCCCCTAAAAGATGTCCCCCTCAAAATAATGGAACTTGTGTTTCAGCGCTTTTTGAAATTCGAACCCAAACTCGAGTTATTCGGAGCTGCTCCTTTTTTTTTACACCCTGTATACAGGGTGTCCCAGACCACCCGTGTAGGTACTTTTTCTCAAAAACGGCTGGGAGTAGAGAGCTGAAACAAAAAAGTCAGATAGGGAATTGACCCCAAAGAATTCAATGAAAATATTTTCAAAGCCCCCCGAGGCCCCCCAGGGGGGTTTTGGGGGGGTTCGAAACACATTTTTCCATTTTTGGCGGGAAAAAGCCTATAAAAGGTACAAAAATAAGTTCAGATTCTGAAAGAGCAACTCATTGCCAACATTTTTACTCCAGTAACTTTTCCCAGAAAACCCCAATTTTTGGGGTTATGGGCCCTTTTGAGGGGAAATTTTCATTCGGCCACTGTGACCACACTATTCAATATTTTTCAAAAAACTGAAATCCATCTGAAAGAAGAGATTAAGACCTTTCGATTGATGTGCCACATAATACCTAAAAGTGAAAAATTAAGGCCCCCGCTAGGGTGTTGCTTATTTTTTAGAATTGTCCGGATTGAGCCTTCCATCCGCTAAAAACGTTCTATGTCGACTCAAAACACACCCATTTCAAGGATTTTGAAAAATTTTAAAATTTAGGGGGCGCTCAAAGGGCCTAAAGGGGTTAAGTGCAAATTTTTCGAAAAATGGAATTCGGCATATCAATCCTAGCTGCAAATAGCGAGTTAATGCCCTAAAGGGCCAAAATTTCAACCGTTTTTGCGAATTCTTAAGCGTTAAGCTGTTATCGCTATTTTTATGGTTCGCGTAGTTGACTGATTACGCGCTACGAGCCTCAAACGCACGTGATGCGCTTGGCGCGGCGGCCCTTAGGTGTCCCGAAACAACGAAAGTTTCGGATTTTTTGTTTTCACCGGTCTTCATCATGTGCCCTAAAAGAAGCAGGCCGCCCCCTGAAAAATTTGAGCTCATTTGATTAATATTTGGGGTGGCGCATTGCGTTTTCTGTCTTACGCGTAATTGCGATTTTCGTATTTCCGCGTTTTTTGCTGATTTGGCGATTTTTTTCGAGCACTTTAAAATCAACACAAAATGTTCACATTTTGCGTACTCGTACTGTTTCAGTAGTACTTTAAGAAAAAATATCCATGTTCGACTGTAAACCCCGGAGTTTTTGGAAACCTGCCTCAAAAAACCTTTGAAATTACATTCGACGAATTTTATGTCGAATCCGCGCGTTTTTGTGTTTGACACTTTCAAATCTAAATGAAAGGTTCAACTTTTGGGTTTGAGTATTTTTTTTCTTCTTTTTTTTCGTAGAACTATCGGTTAAAAATATTGGTCTTGGCTCAGGACCTCTTGAACCTTTGAGTAGTGCCCTGAAGTACCCTGGAAATCACATTGGACTAATTTTAATTATGCATCTCCCATTTTTATCCGCCCTTTGACTCTTCTTGTAGGCATCTGGTGAATTTTAACAAGTGCGTGAGCTATAAAGTTGCATGTAGGATATACTCATCGATGATATCTCATATAGTCTTTCAAATGAAAGCCCACCCTAGAAGTTTGTTTAGAATGACAAACTCTGGGGCATTAGTCATTATTGAAGGTAATTAATGTTATGTTAGGTTATTTAAAAAGGACGTGTCACTTTGCAGTAAAAAGAGGAATAAAATTTATCATACATGATTTCAAAGGGTTAATTCTTTAAAAATTACAATGAAAAGGGGGAGGGGGTGCATGCAAAATACTTAGAAAGTAATTTAAAGCTAAAACTTAATATAGGGTGTGTGCACCTTAATTACCTTCAATAATGACTAATGCCCCAGAGTTTGTCATTCTAAACAAACTTCAAGGGTGGGCTTTCATTTGAAAGACTATATGAGATATCATCGATGAGTATATCCTACATGCAACTTTACAGCTCACGCACTTGTTAAAATTCACCAGATGCCTACAAGAAGAGTCAAAGGGCGGATAAAAATGGGAGATGCATAATTAAAATTAGTCCAATGTGATTTCCAGGGTACTTCAGGGCACTACTCAAAGGTTCAAGAGGTCCTGAGCCAAGACCAATATTTTTAACCGATAGTTCTACGAAAAAAAAGAAGAAAAAAAATACTCAAACCCAAAAGTTGAACCTTTCATTTAGATTTGAAAGTGTCAAACACAAAAACGCGCGGATTCGACATAAAATTCGTCGAATGTAATTTCAAAGGTTTTTTGAGGCAGGTTTCCAAAAACTCCGGGGTTTACAGTCGAACATGGATATTTTTTTCTTAAAGTACTACTGAAACAGTACGAGTACGCAAAATGTGAACATTTTGTGTTGATTTTAAAGTGCTCGAAAAAAATCGCCAAATCAGCAAAAAACGCGGAAATACGAAAATCGCAATTACGCGTAAGACAGAAAACGCAATGCGCCACCCCAAATATTAATCAAATGAGCTCAAATTTTTCAGGGGGCGGCCTGCTTCTTTTAGGGCACATGATGAAGACCGGTGAAAACAAAAAATCCGAAACTTTCGTTGTTTCGGGACACCTAAGGGCCGCCGCGCCAAGCGCATCACGTGCGTTTGAGGCTCGTAGCGCGTAATCAGTCAACTACGCGAACCATAAAAATAGCGATAACAGCTTAACGCTTAAGAATTCGCAAAAACGGTTGAAATTTTGGCCCTTTAGGGCATTAACTCGCTATTTGCAGCTAGGATTGATATGCCGAATTCCATTTTTCGAAAAATTTGCACTTAACCCCTTTAGGCCCTTTGAGCGCCCCCTAAATTTTAAAATTTTTCAAAATCCTTGAAATGGGTGTGTTTTGAGTCGACATAGAACGTTTTTAGCGGATGGAAGGCTCAATCCGGACAATTCTAAAAAATAAGCAACACCCTAGCGGGGGCCTTAATTTTTCACTTTTAGGTATTATGTGGCACATCAATCGAAAGGTCTTAATCTCTTCTTTCAGATGGATTTCAGTTTTTTGAAAAATATTGAATAGTGTGGTCACAGTGGCCGAATGAAAATTTCCCCTCAAAAGGGCCCATAACCCCAAAAATTGGGGTTTTCTGGGAAAAGTTACTGGAGTAAAAATGTTGGCAATGAGTTGCTCTTTCAGAATCTGAACTTATTTTTGTACCTTTTATAGGCTTTTTCCCGCCAAAAATGGAAAAATGTGTTTCGAACCCCCCCAAAACCCCCCTGGGGGGCCTCGGGGGGCTTTGAAAATATTTTCATTGAATTCTTTGGGGTCAATTCCCTATCTGACTTTTTTGTTTCAGCTCTCTACTCCCAGCCGTTTTTGAGAAAAAGTACCTACACGGGTGGTCTGGGACACCCTGTATATAAAGCTGACGTCCCTCCAAAATGTTTTTTCTATTTTCCGAAAATTGGCCGAAGCGATTTCCCTGAAATTTGGCACGATGATTCCTTAGGGTATTTCGAGGAGATCTGTGGAACAGTTTTCGAAAAAGTCGTCTGTGAGCGCCGCAAATTAAATTTTAAAATAAGAGGGGGAGAGCTCATTCTCGCACGACGCTCGACGCACTATGTGTCAGTTACGCACATTTAACTACCATAATGTCTAGATTGACCTAAAATGTAGCGGAAGGTGTCGTTTCAGGGGTTTTTTGGGTTGCTGATTACGAATTTAGAGTCCGTTTTTCAAAATCCAAGATGGCGGCTATATAGTAAGCAACGAATTTTGACCAAAAAACAGGTGAAAGGTGCTGTTCAAGGGGTTCTTTGGGCCGCTGATCACGAATTTAAAGTCCATTTCTCAAAATTTTCAAATCTAAGATGGCGGCTATATAGTGAGCAACGAATTTTGACCATAAAACAGGTGGAAGGTGTGGTTTACGGGGTAAGGGGGGTTTAGGGGAATAGTCTTTTATATTTATTGTTTCTTTGGGGGAGTATTCTGAATCCTGTAAAAAGAACTACTCTTCAAAAGCCTATTCTTTTTTTTAGTGCAACTTTAAGATACGTCATTCAGATGTACATTGAAATGTACACCAGGGATAAAAGGGTTTAGACTGTCGCAACTCCCTCGGTCCTAACGCTCATCGCTTAAACCTGAGCGCTCCAATACTTTTGATCCGTCATTTTTTGTCAGTAATTTTTACCGTACTTCTTCAATCGTTCGTTTAACCAAAAAAGTTTCAACCAGCCCGTGTCCCTAGAATGCTGGCCGTGGACAGGGCCGGATTTCCCATAAGACGAACTAGGCCCGGGCCTAGGGGCGCCGCAGTTCGAGAGGCGCCGCGAAAGAGAAGTCGGGGTGTCTTGAAAAAGAAGGCGAATTTTGGCAGCCGGAGAGTCCAGAGAGACAGAAGTTTCTTTCACTGGAAGGGAAAATTTTCGTGTAAACACCTTCATTATTATTATTGATTCTCTAAGTACTGAACTGAGGGAACACGCATCCAAATACGAGCATCTGCATTCTCTTTTCGGATTTTTAGAGGAGATCGTCGTTTGTGATTCTGCGTATATTTCAGATAAAGCTCTAAGTCTTATAGTTAGTTCGTACCCTGAAGATCTTGAAGCATCGTTAGTCAACGAGTGCTTACATTTGAAGATATTTCTGGCAGAACAACGAACACCGACACCGAAAACCTGTGAAACTTTAAGTTTTTACGGAATGAGTGAGTTCCTTCACCAGAACGATCTGCTGGAAATTTACCCGAATGTGGAAAAGCCATCTGAATGGTCCTATCTGCCGCGTCTTCAAACTGCACCGGCGAACGTTCCTTTTCTACATTAAGACGCGTTTTAAATTACCTTCAGGCAACAATGGGTCAAGAACGATTGGTTGCTTTAGCTATCGAGCAGCGCCTCACGAGGAACATTGACTTCGATGAAGTGATCAACGACTACTCACGCAGAAATCTAGAAAGAAAATGCTGTAAATGAATGCAGCGTCGCCAGATTGGGGTGAAAAAGCCGTACGCTTTATATTGATTTAAATGGGGACGATACGGCTTTTTAGTTTTTACCCTCGATCTGGCAACACTGAATGATTTTGAGGAAATGTAACCATGTCTTTCAAAATTTACTGTTTTCGTTCCATTTTTGGTTCTCTTGTGTAGTTATGTAGAGCGGCGACCCGATGTGATGGGCTATAAGGGTCGTGACAGAACAAAAAAATGCAGGAGTTGGGGGGGGGGGGGGGGTAGGAAGTCCGGCCAAGCGGGAATTCGGGGAGGCCGAAGGGGCGCCGAAAAACTGTTGGCCTAGAGCGCTGAGAGGGGTAAATCCGGCCCTGGCCGTGGAGGGCACCCGTAGGGTGTCTGGAACGGCTAGTATATGTATAATTTAGTATAATATGGAAATGCCTCTTCTTTTTTGCGCGTTTCGCGTTTTGCGCTACTGGAAATTCTCCTTACTTGTTACTTGTTCCTCCTCAATATCTCAGTGGCGCGGCAGATCCAGCCCTCGTGAAAGGGGGGATGGACTTGGGATTTTCTCCCCTTATAGTGACCCCCGTACCTTTATTTCGCTCTAGCTTTCCTCCTTCCTCTTCCCTCACTCTTTGGGCTGGACGGGGGGGGGAGGGGAGGGCGATCGCCTCTTTCGCCACCTTCCTACATCCGCCTATGCAATATCTTTTAAAGCTATTTGAAAGGGTAAAAAAACATCTTAACACTCACAATTTTCCAACCGACACCTTAGGTGACAACAGTAACATGGACACCACTGAAGGTCCATTTTACTACGGAGAACTTGTCAAATAATGGCCTTGATTAATTTAATTCTCCATGACAAGCTAGCAAAATGAATATGCATAATATTATGGGCAGCATGCGTCAATGGGTTGAGTGACACCCCCCTCCCCCCAAACGGCAGATCCGAAAATATTTTTCCGAAATGAATCTAAGTTTTCATTATGATTGTGTTATTCTGTGCATCTATACCGGTCGGAGGCATCCATGAACTTCCGCGGGGCCGAGAGCCGCCAATATTTGTCAGTTCTTTATTTCTTTGCTTCTTTTTCTTTCAAAACTCCCAAGGGAAATGAGGTCAATTGGCCGGGGGCTGTACCACGACAGCGATCAACCGGAGACCCTGGATTATCATCGTCAACCATCAACTCATCAAGCATCGAGAGAGAGAGAGAGGAAGTGTTGAGCGTTGAGACCGTTGAGTGTTGATGTCAAGTGATGTGGTGAGCGGTGACGAGTGAGAAATAGTGACGCGGTGTGATGTGTCAAGCGCAAAGTCAATTAAGGCTCCCTATAGCCCCGCCTATGCTTGTAATACAGGGTGTGACAAAACTCATGTGCCAGACCTAAGGAGCATTATTTGAGGCCAAAATAAAACTTTCTTCCTAATGACATGGGTCCGAAAATGCCCCCCCCCCCCCTTAAAGCTAAAGCAACTCAAAGTTTTGAAAAATTGATGGTCTTATTTTTGAAATACGATAACAATGGAGCTGTTGCAAACTTTTGCTACAGAGGCTTATGAATAGTTGATTGTGAGGTAAAACCTTGTAAAATTAACGATTAGAGCACTAAAAAATCACGAAATCCACTCCCGAACTCATACATTGCTTTCAAACTAGAGACCGTAATGGCGGCCGATGCCACTGATTGCATCGGGTTTCCCTATCTTCAATCAGCTCCACCTACACTAGGTGTTCTCGCATCACCACACAAGAAGAAGAAGAAGCATACAATTGCCATAAGATTTGGGCGGCAACGGCCGCCATTACGGTCTCGCGTTTGAAAGCATTGTATGAGTTTGGGTGTGGGTTTCGTGATTTTTTAGTGCGCTTTTCGTTATTTTACATGGGTTTACCCCGTAATGTACTATTAATAAGATGTAGCAAAAGTTTGCAACAGCTCCATTATGAACCAGATGTCATGAAAATTGCTGTCTCAAGGTATTTTTACATGTAGAATCCATTAATCATTTTTTGTCAGATCTTTAAATCTTTTACCTTTAACGGCACACTTTTTAAGTTATGGATATAATATTTGAAGAATAATTACGGAAATTAGGTGGAATAAAAATCTTATTGTTAGTCACATTTTTGGTCTTCTACATTTTATGGATACGACGCGTTTCAAGCGGGAAAGTAGCCGCGCAATATGGGAATGTCTTCTGTGGCAGTATTCTGCATTCTGCAACCCGCCACTCGCTGCTCCTGCGGGTTGCCCGCGTAGTATAAAGCGCTGACTTCACACAGCGCAACAATTATCTCGTTTCAAGTGCGTCGTGGGGGGGGGGGGGGGGCAAATGACCAAAAAACATGTCTCAGGGTTTTTTGTCATCAGATTCTAGCTATGATTCCACAAAGAGGTTGATCCAGCTCCGGTAAGGAATTGGCTGTCGTCAATTTTTTTTTTTTCAATTTCAGGCTCGATAGAGCTTGTCGAGACGCGTTCAAAAATGTCCAGATTTTTAATTTTGTTCAACTGGGAAGGGGGAGGGGGGCTCAAAGTCAAAATTTCTAAGTCCCGTAACTTTCGCCCAAATTATTATTTTGACTTGTACTTTACGCCAAAAGATTCCTCATTATAAGAACTTTCGATTGATGTGTATAAAAGTCCTATTAAAAAATGTTTTGTCTATTTTTTTCGATTTTTTTAATTTTTTTAACGGAAACAATTTGGTTTTTTGTGTCTGAAAAATAGGCGCAACGCTTGTAGAAGAATAAAAAAACTATATGGACATAAAAGTCAAAGTTATGTTCTTTCGAATGGCACTATCCGCGATCCAGAGAAATGATTTATTCAAAAGTTGTAAGCGCTTAAAGTTGCGCACCTCCGAAATTACGGTGCGGTCAGTGTATGTTTTCAATGGCGCGCGTCACCCTCGCTCACCCGAGATCGGTACGCGCCATTGAAAATATGCACTAAACGCACCATTATTTTGGAGGTGCGCAACTTTAAGCGCTTACAACTTTTGAACAAATCATTTTCCCGGATCGCGGTTTGCGCCATTGAAAAGAACATAACTTTGACTTTTATGTCTATACAGTTTTTTATTCTTCTACGTGCGTTGCGCGTATTTTTCAGACTCAAAAAACCAAATTATTTTTGTTCAAAAAATAAAACAATCGACTTAACATTTGTTCACTTGGACTTTTATAAAATCAATCGAGAGCTCTTTTAAAGAGGAATCTTTTGGCGTAAGTAAACAAAAAGTGTACAAGTCAAAATATTTATTTGGGCGAAAGTTATGGGTCTTTGAAATTTTGACTTTGCGCCCCCTCCCCGTTACGAAAGTCGCATTTCGCTTTGACATCGAAAGCCGTTTGATGGCCATCAACGGCCTGCGATGGCCATCTCTCGTATTTTTCTCCGATGGTCATCGGAAGTGGGCGGAGCCAAATTTAATTATTAATTTAATTTCACTATGTAGCAACGCTGTACCATCGGGCGATGGCCATCTTCGTTGACGACCTCCGGAGGTCGTCATCCATTTCACCATGACGGCTGTTCGTCGCGCTCCAAGCCGTCTCATCTTAAAGTTTCTCATTTTTTCGCGCCTTTTTCTGATTGGACAGAGAAATATCATGGTTGATAACAAAGCAAAATGCGACTATTCTGAAGTATAAGCACAGAATATGCTTCCAACTGTTCGTGCTGATTAAACACTTTCATCGTCCTCCCATTAATTTTATTGGACCGAATTTATTTTCATTCTCGATGCCAAGTATCCTTTTTATTTGTGCCGTTTCTCTGGAACCGACACTTTTTCTTTCTTTAACTCTTTCGTTGAGTTTGACTCTTTGCTCCGTTTGACCGAACGAAAGGCGATGCACTCATGTTGCTTTCCGTCTTTTTCGTTGGTCTCTTTTCCTCATTCCGTGTCTCGCACCTTCCGCACCGGAAGTTCCTCTGATGCTCTTTTGCCACCCCCTGTTTCCGCATGGCTGCTTTTGACTTTGATTTTCTTGGCAAGGACGCTCACAATCAGTCTCAGACTGCTGTCAGGTGCGGAGCGTAAGCTTGAACACTCGAATTACTTTTGTTTTTGGTTCACGCTCTAGTCACGTCAATTTTAATTTTGTTCATTAAGTTTGTCCCAGATTTTATCGTTTGTTGCTGTTTCTGGTTGTTTTGGATTTTTCCTGCCCCTTTAAGGGTAAGGTTTTTTTTTTCTCGGGTATTTCAAATCGAGTGAGATCTCAGAAAGAAAAAATTTTAGATTTTAAAAGAAATACTTTTTGAATTATATGACAAAAAGGCGTTTTTTTAAATTTGAAATTAAGTCTTTTCAAATTTAAATAAAACCTTGTCGATGCTGCCTCACTTTGGGATAGGACTTACAGTCTTACAATATGTATGAGCCTCTCTAGACCTTGTATACAGTTGCTCATTCATGGACCCCGATATTTTTGGCGATGAAGCTTAAAATGTGACGTGTCTGGGATTTTAAGCTGTGAAATTGAAAGAAGAAGAGGAAAAAGAGAATGGTGGGTATAGCCATTAGCCGTAGCCAGGAACTTGTCTTTCTCTCTTTGAGCGTTTAACGCGTGTGTTGGAAAAGGACAGAAAGAGGGGCTGAAGTCATGTGACAGCCCTATTCAGTATTCATCCTTTCTCAAATGGACTAATTGTAAGAGAGAGAAAATCAGTATCCTGGCTACGGCTATGATGGTGGTTATTAACTTTTTCAAGGAAAACTAACTTTTCTTCCGCAAGTGTTCTTTTGAAACGGCAATTTGTAAAAAAAAAAAAGGTCCGAGGCCCCAACATTTTTTTGAAAATTTTGAAATTTTCAGAGGCTGTAAGAAAAAAACTTCTTCGAATTTCAAAAAACGCTGGAACATGGGTTCGCTTGTTTTAAGGGGGTCAAAAATTCTTAGGCCCCCCCGGGGGGGGGGGGGCACGGCCGTCCAAATTTGACAATTTCAAATGACTGTGTCATAAAACCCTACTGTGTGATACATCATTAAAAAGCGCGTTTCAAGCCGAACATCTGTCGACTTCCGGTTTGCGCCAAGTTGTTCGGCTTGAAACGTGCTTTTTAACGATGTATCACACAGTAGGGTTTTATGACATAGAGTCATTTGAAATTGTCAAATATGGACGGCCGTGACCCCCGCCCCGCCCCCTCTGGGGGGCCTAAGAATTTTTGACCCCCTGAAAAGATGTACCCCTTAAAATAAGCGAACCCATGTTTCAGCGTTTTTTGAATATCGAAGTAGTTTCTTTATTACAGCCTCTGAAAATTTCAAAATTTTCAAAAAAAATTTGGGGCTCCAAAACCCCCCTTAGGTAAATTTTCTGGAAAGTTTGTATTTTTTTCTAAAAAGAACTTGCTCTGTAGAGCATTTTGGACCCAAAGTTTTTTAAATTTGGATCATTGAAAAGGAAGTCGTGAATTTTTGAAAATGGGTCCATATCGAACTTTTAACTTCGATATATCGAAAATTAAAAACGATATCGACTTCCGGTTTGTGCTAAAAGTCTTAGAATTTTGTCCTCTTTTCAATCATCTGTTAAAAAATGGGGGTCCCTATTTGAAGTATTGGATTTTGGGGGTTTGGTGCCCCCTCGAAATAATTGAACACGTGTTTTAGCGATTTTCGAAATTCGCAGCCGTTTTCAAGATAACTTGAGTGGAACCTATTTTAATTAACACCCTGTATACGTGCTAACCTCCCCCTAAAACTTTCCGTGACCCGTGACTTTTCTAGGTTCAGATAGTAAGTGTATTCTGTGATTAAAATTGCTTTTAAAAGTTTTCAAATGATAGGTAGGTTGATGCGAGAAAACTTGATGATATCGGTGCCATTTTTTAAAGGTTTCAGACCATCGTGCGGTAGTGCGGCGTTGCCGTGTTGCGATGTGGTATCTCCGTAATAACAATAAAAGACAAGGCGGACGGCAAGGACCAACGCATATTCTCCTTGTCAGACCCGAGTGGACAAATTAAAATAAATATGGCGCGCAAACGTGAAAGTTGATTATTCTTCGCTCAAAACTTTCAAAAAACCCAGAGTTGTCCCTGGTAAGTTTTGAATGAAGCCTATGAGGTTGAAAAGAACCATTTTGTAAGACTTTCTATCACTCGTTTTTGGCCCATTTTTCTTCGATTTCAGACCTTGGTGCACAGAAAAAAAAACGTTTTGAAGTTTTTTTAAAAAAAAAAAAAAGAATTTTATGACAATAATACTTTTGAACTAAAATCAATTGTTTTTAAAGAAAAGAATAATTGTTTTTAAATTAAAAATTACTATGTTTAAATTGAAAATAATTGTTTTTAAATTGAAAATTCGGTATTTTGATCTAATGAAGACATATTTTAATCTAACAAAACTTGGTTTCAATTTTAAAATACGTCTTTTCGTCATAAAGGTAATTCAAAAATATTTCTTTTTAAATGTAAAACATTTCTTTCTCTGTGTGCGTTGACAAATCTGCGCAGAAGACAGCGATCGGACGCGGGTGGCCTCTATGCGATACCGACAATTAGGTGGATCCTCAGCGTTTAGTAGAATTGGACGCCATTAGGGGGTTTGCAAAATTCAATAGTTTCTCGCTTATTTCGTAACATTTTAGCCTACGGTTTGTGCTAAAATGTCCCTTAGATTGCTTCCGAGGCTCCATCGAAGCCCTTTTTTTCATTTTTTTGCGTTTACCATTATTTTTTTCCATTTAAAGATCGTATCTTTCTCTGGTGGCAGAATACGGAACTAAACGCTGAGGATCCACCTTAACTGAGTCCAAAGTTTCTCGAAACGAGCTTCAAACAATATCAAGTTTCAACTCTTGGTAGTTTGGCAACACTGCCAAGTGCTTGTCCCTCAACACTCAACAATGCCTATAGCTTTGTTTCGTTCGTTTGTGGCTGAACCGACGCCCCGCCCCGCGTGTCCGCCGTTCTTGGACCATTCTTAAATGAAGGATGATTAATTGTATGTTCTGACACCCCCCCTCCCTCCCCATATGAACCCACCCCCTTGAAGCTTGTCCCCTCGCATCTTAAAGAACATGGCTTAAAACATCGACCTATTCACAGTTATCTGTTTGTAACCTCGGAAGCTCGTCAAATTTTTGACTGGGCCCAGCCAAATCAGCCATGTTGGTTCGGGAAGAAGCAGGTTAAGCTCTCTCCTGAAATCAAATGTTATCAAGCCCCCCCCCCCCCCCCCTTGATGGAAAAGTGATAACTTTAAATTCGCTTCGACGCACTATAGGGTGTTGAACCCCGATCCGTAGCCGAAAGTCAGAAATAAAAATCTCGCCTTGGACGAAAACTAAGAACTTATTCGTATTCCACATAGTTTATTGAGTCTTTTATCAGGTAACTGTAACATTTTTCCATGACTCGCTCGTCCGATTAAAAGATGACGACACGATCAAAATTGTATGCAAACAAATAATGGTCTGTACTCTGTATGTATTATGTATAGCTCATTCTCGTGGAATTACCTTTAGAAATCAGATGCACATTATATCGAATGCAAATTCATGCTATAGTATAAACAATCAGTTTTCTCACATTTTATTCCACCATTAGATCCCACGTACCTTAAAGTATCTTTTCACCTCGACATGTCGGAGACAGAATTCATGAAAGAACACAAGTGACTTGGTAATCATAAATATATCGAACGATGTCCTATGTTTTGTCCTTGTCTTACTCACGGTCTCTTATGGGCACCTCACCCCGCCACACAGTGCGTAGTGAGGAAATGGCGCCAAAATCGCTTTTTGCAGCTTTTCTCGGCAAATTATCGATTTATTTCAAAACTGAAGAAAACACATTTTCTTTTTAGGAAAGAAAGAGATAGCCTTTTTGAATTCTTACTTATCTCAATTTTTTACCGAGAAATTCTGCTCCGTTGAAAATTTCACGGGAGCATTACGTGGTAAAAAATTGAGATAAGTAAGCACTCGAAAAGGCTATCTTTTTCGTTCCTTAAAAGAAAAAGGCGTTTTCTTCAGTTTTTAAATAAATCGATTATTTGCCGAGAAAAGCTGTAAAAAGCGATTTTGGCGCTATTTTCTCACTGCACTGTGCGCCATGACACTCAAAATTATTATCCTAACCTATCTTCATCTCGAAGCTTGCTGGAGGTATAACCGTTTTACAAGTGGTGTTGTTGTGCCGAGGAACCCATATCCTAGAAATACAGGGTGTTTCTAAAACTTATGTCATCCTTTCTACCACGTATTTTTGAGGTCAAAATAAGACTTTTTTTTCCCTATAAACATGTGTCCGAAAATGCCCCCCTTTTGAGCTACAGCCCCCCCAAAGTTTTTAAAAATTCTTGGTTTTTTTGGAATATCGACCATAATTATGAACCGAATGTCATGAAAATTGGTATTCCGAGGTACTTTTACGTGTAGAATCCATTGATGACCCCGAGAAATTCAGAAATGAGGTCTGACTGTACTTTTCAGGCAATCTCATACCTTCAACTACACAAATTTTTTGTTACGGAATGGAAATTTGAAAAATAAATAATGAAATCTGATGGGAAAAACTCTTAAAAAGATATTTGGTCGATAGATATTCGCTTTTACTGTAGCGGGCGACCCGTAGAAGCAGCGGAGTGGCGGGTTGCATACTTCCTGCCGCTCCTCGTGGTGAAAGCGCTGACTTTTCCACCTTGTGCAGCGATTATCTCGCTTAATACGCGTCGTATCGACCAAAACAAAGAGGACCAAATATCTTTCTGAAAGTTTTTTTCACCTGATTTCATTATTTATTTTTCAAATTTCCATTCCGTAACAAAAATTTGTGTCGTTGAAGGTATGAGATTGCCTGAAAAGTACAGTCAGACCTCATTTCTGAATTTCTCGAGGTCATCAATGGATTCTACACGTAAAAGTACCTCGGGGCACTAATTTTCATGACATTCGGTTCATAATTCTGGTCGATATTCCAAAAAAACCAACAATTTTTTAAAACTTTGGGGGGGCTGTAGCTCCAAAGGGGGGCATTTTCAGACACGCGTCTATGGGGGGAAAAAAAAGTATTATTTTGACCTCAAAAATACGTGGTAGAAAGGATGACATAAGTTTTAGAAACACCCTGTATACAGACGCAGAGTCGCACTACCGTCTGAGATCGTCACAAAGTGGCCAAATCTCGGGCGGTAAATTTTTCATCACTTGATCATTAATCAACTTTCAAGGCCAATTTGAATCCCAGAAACACTTATACACTTAATATACAGTTCAAACGTACAAATGTCGAAAGCTTGTAAAAGTTGTAAATTGAGCTTGAAAGGTCGAAAACGATGCTTTTCGATAATTTTTTTAAATTTCTGGCCACTTTCGTCTTCGATCTTAGAACCTCTGAGGGTTGCAGAATGCAGAGCCTTTATTTAGAGAAAAGACTTGGTTCTTGGTGACCGTAAGCAGATGGAGGAGAGGAGCCAAGAATTAGGCCTGGCCCGGACATGGGCGGACACAGGAATTGGTCTTTCTCTCTCTCTCCCTTCATTTGAACACGCGTGTTATATTATCCCTCGCAGCAAGCTGGAGCTCTCTCTCTTTTCTCAACTTTTCTCTTGTCCTATCTTTGGAACATGATCATCATTGACCATCATTGGAGACCTGGCATGTACCTTGCGAAGGTTTATACAAAATTTTGAGGCAGTAATCCCTAAAATAAAAGCGTGAATACTGACAAAAGCAGTTTTAATTGTTAATACATCAGATCAAATACAAAGAAATATTGCCTCACTGAGTGATCAATTTTATTTTGCTCATTATCGCTTCCAAATAATACAAAAATGTTTTTATATGCGAAGAAATTGTTTTTTTGTATCGTAAATTTTAGTATATATCGTGGAGGATGTTTTTAGTTCATATGCTCTTTTTCTTGAATTGTCATTCTTTTTTTTCTTTAACTCCTTTGCAAGTTCAATCTGAGGCAGAAAAGTATGCGTTTAATTCCAGGAGAGCAAACATAGAGAAATTCTTAGCAGGCCAATAGTCTTCGCAGACCCATAACTGTTAATTTACTAGTGGTGGAAGGAAACATTTTGAGCAATGAGGAAATGTTCCATAAAAATCAAATTATTATTTTCTTCTTGACAGAAAATTTTGTTTCTTTTTTCTTCCGGAAAGCAAACTTATTTTACAGCCTACTATGTATTTTAAAGGAATGATGCAATTATGTATTATTACTTGCTATTACAATTATTTGCTTATAATAAAAAATGGAGGAGAGAGGAGAGGGCCATCTCGTGACTTTATCCCCCATCTCCGTCCTTATCTAACGCAGACGTTCAAATTGAGAGTAGAGAGGGAGAGAGACACAGACACAGACGTATTCATGTATCCGTCCACGGGCTAGGAGAAAGAGCTGGTTCTGCTGGTTGTTGGATGTTGATTGGAGCCAAAGATTATTCAGCGACTGGACACTGGACAGTGGACACATCTGATGATCTGATACTAGTGTGCAATTGATGACCGCCCGCGTCAGTTTCCAGCTTGATTTGAATAATGGCTTGGAATCAATTTAAATGCGAGTCGGCCGATCATCGTCCATATTTGGTGTCCTACTCGCACCATCTCGCGTGAGCTGGAAACGGGCTAAAGAATGAAAGATCGGCATCATCATATAATACTGCAGGCAGCGCCCGGCCATAGTGTAGCGTAGCGTTCCACATTCCACAATCGTCTGAAAACGAAAAAAGTGGCAACAAAGTGAGAAAAAGCCTTCAGAAACCATCGTTTTCGACCTTTTACGCTTAATTTAAAACTTACCGCAGTCGCAGTGACATTTCTATACGTTGAAATTACTTGTTGAAAGTTTTTTTTTTGTGATTGAAATTGAAATTCGTCTTAAAAGTTTCTAATTGATAAAGTGCTAAGACATTTACTCTATGATGATAAAGTGATAAGACATTTACTCTATAATTTTTGGCCACTTATTGAAGATGTCAGACCACTGTGCGGTCGGAGCGAAACTTTTACACCATGACTTACAACAGTCTTTACCAGGCCTAAGAAGAAAACCACGTTCCTCATTTCGATAAACAATATCTCTGCTCATCAGTTTCAGTTCTTTAGAATCTTTCATTGATTGATGTGAAAAATAATTGGAGGGCGCCCGTAGGGTGCTTGGAACAGCTAGTAATTGCATCAAGGTCGCATTTAATTCTCGGTTTAGTTACCGAATTTTCCGTTTAAAAAATACGCTTTTGGAGAAATTAAATTGAACCTGAGTTTGTTTGGAACCAGAGGTCTCCGAATGGCAATTAATTGGTATGATTTATCGCTATACTAAAGTCGCTCTACTAAAACAGTCTATTGTGTGTGAAATCTGACAGTGATGACTCCAAGTTTTGTTGGCGATATTGATTACGACGGTAATTAGCCTGAGGTGTGTCTGTAGTGAGGCGCCCCTCTCGCAGCCCTGAAACCGCCCTTTGATATTATTATCATTTACATTTTCCGTCAAGGTACCATTGTTCGCTTCGTCTATCGCACGCGTGGGTGTTCTCTTTTGCCGACCTACCGACCGACCGACCGACCGACCGACCGACTGACTGACTATAACTAATAGACTACAGTAGACCTCGCGAGATCGTTTCCTCGCTTGCTAGGAAATCTCGCTTCCGCCCCCGCCTGCTTTGGATCGAGGGAGGATGAAAAAAGAAAGACGTTGAAAGGGAAAAAGCTAGTAAGGTGGGGAGGGGTGGGGTGAGGGAGAGGGGAAAATCTAAATGAAATTCACAGGGTGTTCTTGTACAAGTAAGTACCTTAGATGACTTCAAAGCGTTAGTTTATGATATGAAAGGTTTGCTTCAAAAATAGCAATATCCTTTCCCAATGGTTGATTTGTTCTATGAGAAAATAAATTCTGGTTTTAATACCAGAATATGGTCATAGAATTAGAATTTCCTAGCAAATCTCAAGAACTATGCAACTATGGTACTCACACTAGAATTCAGGTAATTGTACCATCCCTTACATAAGTTGACATATTGTGATGCCTCTGGTAATCTTCTTCTTCAGTGTTTAGGTGACCGTAACGAAACATACCTTAAGAGTATCCTACTTTATATCTGTTTGTCCTATGTCTGATTCTATGGAGAATTTTAAAAAATTAACCTTTTATAAACACCCTGTACTTACATCTCATTGTACCCCGTCTCCCACTTAACAGCATTCAGAGTTTCCATCTACATCAAATACAGTAATTGCTCATTGTTTTCTACTGGTAGAGGCAAGGGCGAAAACAGGAATATATGTCTGCCTCTCTCTCTCTCCTCCCCCCTCCCCCCATTGAACCGCGCGTGAAAGATAAGGATCGCATAGGGGTCATCACGTGACTTTAGCCCCTATGTTCGTCTCTTTCTAAAAGGCACGCGTTCAAACGGGGGAGAGAGAGAGAGAGAGAGAGAGAGAGAGAGAGAGAGAGAGAGAGAGAGAGAGAGAGAGAGAGAGAGAGAGAGAGAGAGAGAGAGAGAGAGAGAGAGAGAGAGAGAGAGAGAGAGAGAGAGAGAGAGAGAGAGAGAGAGAGAGAGAGAGAGAGAGAGAGAGAGAGAGAGAGAGAGAGAGAGAGAGAGAGGAGAAGAGAGAGAGAGAGAGAGAGAGAGAGAGAGAGAGAGAAGAGAGAGAGAGAGAGAGAGAGAGAGAGAGAGGAGAGAGAGAGAGAGAGAGAGAGAGAGAGAGGAGAGAGAGAGAGAGAGAGAGAGAGGGGAGAGAGAGAGAGAGAGAGAGAGGAGAGAGAGAGAGAGAGAGAGAGAGAGAGAGAGAGAGAGAGAGAGGAGAGAGAGAGAGAGAGCGAGAGAGAGAGACAGCGAGAGAGACAGAGAGAGAGAGAGAGACAGAGAGAGACAAATTCCTGTATCCGCCTATGGTTAGAGGCTGATCGCTTATATACGTCATATCCATGACCCTAACGGCTCGTCAATTGTCACTAGTGCAATACGACCAACACTTTACGGTTGCGCATCTGAGCGATGACTTATGTGTTTCGTGGTAAACAATTGTGGGGGTAGGGGTTAGAAAATCAAAGTTTACCCTATTAATATTTTCAATTTAGTTTTCGTAAGATCAGAAAGAATCTCTTCTGGACCTAGAACCTTTTTGCTTTTGGATTCCGAAGGACCAATGGGTCTGTTGCACACTTCGGCTACAGCGTTTTAAAGTATCAATTCCTATGTAAAAAGCCGAAAAAATAACAACGGCAGCATCAGAAAACACTAAAATTCAGTATTAAACTCACAAATTACGAAAAACACTAGACACTATTCACCCCTGTATCTTTCCACCACGTGCAGGATATTTCGCGAAATTAGCGCGGCACATTCAAATAATCACGGCCGTCTTTCATCACAGCTGACTTCATAAACATAAATAAACAGTAAACACTGACGGCGTTTGTTTGAATTCTTACGTCTCAATATCATCAATTCCTCACAAAAGATTAAGAAATGTGCGGAAACCGACATATGTGTCGAAAACTTATCAAAATGAAACAATAACACACAGGAGTTCCGAAGATGATTCCAACTTCAATCATCATCTTTGGAACTCCTATGTGTTATTGTTTCATTTTGATAACTTTTCGACACAAATATCGGTTTCCGTACCTTTTTTAACCTTTTGTGAGGAATTGAGGATATTAAGACATAAGAATTCAAACAGACACCGTCCGTGTTTACTATATATTTGTTTATAAAGTCAGCTGTGACGATAGTCAGCCGTGTTTATTTAAATGTGCCGCGCTAATTTCGCGAAATATCGTGCACGTGGTGGAAAGATACAGGGGTGAATAGTGTCTAGTGTATTTCTCAATTTGTGAGTTTATTAATGAATTTTGGTGTTTTCTGATGCTGCCATTGTCATTGTTACCGTTTTTTACATAAGAATTGATACTTTAAAAAGCTCTAGCCGAAGTGTGCAACAGACCCATTAGGTCGAAAATTGGGATGTGTTACAGACGGACTGACGTGCATTTTCAGGAATACGATTCTTGATTTCAGGGGGTCATAAAACCCCAAGACTAATTAAAGAAAACCGAGCTGCTAACTTTTTTTCTGATGGCAATGCTTTCTCTCTTTATAGCAACAACCCCCCCCCCCCCTCCGGGCCCGGTATGGAAGTGTGGGAAAACAGATATTCTATTGGATATTTTAATTCACTGTTTATTTCAATTGATTAAATTAATGATGATGACTCTTTACAGTTTCAAGGTTCGTCAACTTTTTTGACCGAGTAAAGCTCTGAAAGCAGTGGCGAAGCTTGCTAATCGGCAGCGTAGAATTTTGTCTATTTGAATCTATGGAGAAGGTCGAATTCGATGGTCATCACGTACCGATAGAAAGTTCGATATTTTTCGTCAGTTGAAATGAACTAAACGCTACCAGATTGCACGCTTCTCCACTGACTCAAGTTTCAAAGAATACACAGAGAAAAAAACATTTGTGGCATTACGTGTAGATTTCCATTGGAAAAAAAGGACCTCGTCCCTCCCCTCACAAAATATTTCCTACATCAACATCGCACCCCATGCATTAACTTTCAATTTTATCTGCAGTTGGGCGGTTGCAAGGGTGTAAAATTGTGTGTTTTTCGCAAAGAAAATGAAAGAACATTGGTACCTTCGGTGTTTTCTAAAGTGTCTGGTTTTTTCAGATAAACTCAAGTAAAATTGCAAAAAAACCGTGTTCCTTGTGCATGACCGTAGCGGGGAAAAGGGAAAATGAAAGGAAAAGAGAGGGATAAAGACCCGCATAAAAAACCCCCCATAAAAATTTGAGAGTTGTAACCACCAAAAAAAAAAAAAATAAAAAAATAAAAAAATGAAAAAAATCCTGGCTACGGCCATGGTGTAGACTGTAGGGCCGAAATGGGATCTCTGGAACTATGAAACCTGTATGCACATTGCACATAGTTAGTAACCACAGGCATCCTTGTTTTCAGCTCGCCGAGTACTTTCATATGCTCACTATTAAAAACACGAAAATTGAGACCTTGCAGATACCCCATTAAAGAGACCATCAATTTCGCATAGACTAAAATCCCTTAAACGTTAGAGTAACTCTTGATTCATCGTTGAATTCATGTAATCACGAATCACCCTCTCTTTTTGCTTAACCAATAATTTTACCGTGTTAGTCGACACTTGAAATATGCATATGGTTTGATTGTTGCTCACGTCGGATGCAATCAGTTCATCTCTGATTGGGCATGAAATTAACTCCGATGGCTGGTGTGTACACACTACACAACCCTGCCTTTTGTCATCAATGCTAGGTTGTATAAGTCTATAATTTTGCGCGCTTTACTCGACACCAGTACTGCCATTTATGAAAGAAATCATTCGAATTTCCCAACTTTACTCAATGTAAAATTTGGATAATTTCTTACATAAATGGTTACTCTGTCCGTCTTAGACTCTTATTGCTGGTGTTGTCACTTACGACTGAAATTGCAACGCTGTCCGTTTTTTTTTTCTCACAATCAGTCTTTCCATTAATGACGAAATTATCGGAATTTCCCATTTCAGGCAATGTGGAATTCAGACAATTTCTTCCATTAAATGGCAACGCTGCTTGTCACCTTTATGTGTTTTTGTTTTATTTTTTTCTTCAATAGTCGTAGATAAATAAGTGATGTTGCAAACGACTCGACGGTGATTGTGATTGTACGACCGTTTTTTGCTCTGTGTATGAGCAGTTTGCGTTTGAGGTTATCTAGTTGTATGCTCTGAATGGGACTTCCCGTGAATCAGTTGGTGGCATACAGAATCAGCTTTTTTGATTAGATTCTAAAACAATCAGCGCAGCTCGACCTTACCATTTTGCCGGAAGCTCTATTGACAAGCTACTTTCATGGTTTGATAAACTTCATAGGGCTTCGAGACAACGCGTGATATGTTAGCAAGTCGGACTTTCTAAGTTGAAACTTTACAGCCTCGTATTTTGCAAACGTCTTGAACTTGAAAATTAAAAAATTGAATTAATTATAAGATAAATGTAACTTCGTTTGTTTGTTTCTTTGGTTTTGCTTTACCAATCACAGAAATGGATGAAGCTTTCACGGGTGATGGAACCTGTGTATCAGAAGTCAGAATATGGCCAGCCCCCCCCCCCCCCCCCCCCCGATGGGTCTTTTGCACACTTTCACGGAAAAAAAAGATTAGTGAAAATAACCATACGGATACCTGATTTTGGCACCTGCTAGATGTTACGGTAAACTTGACCAGAAGTATGGTACATTTACCGATACTTTGAGTAAATTCGACATGCAATCAGGTAACATCACCTAGTACCCAGTCAAAACATAGTATACTTCTGGTTAACATTACCACAACATCTAGCAGGTGCCAAAATCAGGTATCCGTATGGTTATTTTCACCGTAGTTTTTTTCCGTGTTGGCTAGAGCGTTTTAAAGTATCAATTCGCATGTAAAAAGCCGTAAAAATGACGGTGGCAGCATCAGAAAACACCAAAATTCATTAATAAACTCACAAATTGCGAAAAACACCAGACACTATTCACCCCTGTATCTTTCCACCACGTGCACGATATTTCGCGAGATTAGTGGGGCACATTCAAATAATCACGGCTGACTGATGTCATCACAGCTGACTTTATAAACAAATAAACAGTAACCTCTGACGGCGTCTGTTCGATTTTCTTACGTCTCAATATCCAAAATTCCTCACAATAGGTTGTGAATGACACGGAAACCGATATTTGTGTCGAAAACTCATCAAAATGAAACAATAACACACAGGAGTTCCGAGGATGATGATTGAAGTTGGAATCATACTTGGAACTCCTGTGTGGTATTGTATGGTTCATTATGATTAATTTTCCACAAAAATATCAGTTTCCGTGTCATTCACAACCTATTGTGAGGAATTGAGGATATTGAGACGTAAGAAATTCGAACAGACGCCGTTAGTGGTTACTGTTTATTTGTTTATAAAGTCAGCTGTGATGAAAGACGGCCGTGATTATTTGAATGTGCCGCACTAATCTCACGAAATATCGTGCACGTGGTGGAAAGATACAGGGCGAATAGTGCCTAGCGTTTTTTGCAATTTGTGAGTTTATTAATGAACTGTGGTGTTTTCTGATGCTGCCATTGTCATTTTTACGGCTTTTTACGTACGAATTGATACTTTAAAACGCTCTAGCCGAAGTGTGCAACAGACCCATTTGGTCAACTGGAAGTGGGAGTTAAGGAGTCTATGTCAAAACCTTCGATGCTCAACAACTTTTGAACGAAAGTCGAAAGGAGTTATTCACATCACATTTGAACCCAAATATGAGTCTTTCAAAGATCTGTCGATTGTTGTGCTTCAATTTATGTCAAGTTTAAAATTTTTTCTAGGCTGTCTTTGCTGCTAATTCAAGCGCCAATAAGGCCGGTTTTTAGCTCCAAAAATGGTCAAAATTTAAATCGGTCTAAAATTTTGAGGAAAGCCGGCTCAACTCACTCTTGAAGGCATGTATTGTTAGGTTTAAATGGTGTTAACGGGTTGTTTACCACCTCATAGTAGGTCGGTTTTGTGTTTTTCACGGTTTGTCGCGAAATCAAAAGTCCAAAAGCGCTGAAAGAATGACTCCAAAAGCGCCAAGAAAGTATTAAGAGAGGGAGAGTTAATTAAGGTGTTCACCAGTGATTTGTCGCTAGGACGTCAATGCAGTAAATCGCGATTAAAGAGGGGATTGGTTGACGAAAAGTTCCCAAACTTTCTTTCATACATGCAGCAGTAAAGTGTGGGAACTTTTTACCCCCCCCCCCCCCGGTGCTCTTTTTAAAAGTGAAAATTTGCGTCGGTACGATGAATATCAAAGGAAGGTCAGATCTTTATGCGCTCTTAAGGAGTGTAAATGGCCCCACGTCAAAAAAATTTAAATGTTAACTTAAAATGTATTGGAAAAATAGTTGATACAAAAATTGTCCGTGTTTATTCGCACTTGGCCCCCCGTCAAAAACATATAAACAATTAAAAAGAAGTAAAATAAGCAAGGTATAAATTAATGAGTATAGAGATAATAGGGGGTGTAAATGACCCCACGTCAAAAAAATTTAAAATCTTTGATGGAGTTATTTGCTTGAAATTTGGAGCCAACCGATTTTAAACAATTTTCGTCGTAAATAAAGTACTGTTTGAAGAAGGCATAATTTTCCCGACCAAAATTCAGATTCTCTTCTTCCAATGAATAGATTTTCGACTCCTTGACGCTCTATTAATTAGTAACATACGTTTCGGCTTGAACGGCCTTTACTGTGAAAGGTGTCTCACTCTCTCTTTCTCATTATCTCCCCTTCTGCTTTTCTCTGTGGCTCTAATCGTATACTCCAATACCGTTAATACGGAGCATCCAAATGCGCCAATATTGGCGGTTTTGGCGTCTCCATAAGCGCCCCAAAGAAAAAGGTGGCGGTTTTGGATCGGACCCTTTTGAGAATCGGCGGTTTTAGATTCTTACCCCCCCCCCCCCCTCATCTGCCCTTTTCTAACACACGCAATCACATGGAGAATAGGAGAGAAGGACAGATTCCTGGATCTGCCAGTGTCTTGACCGGTCCTTCACTCCTTCATCGCAGGTCTGAACGCTGACGGACATGAAAGGAGGGTACTGATAACGTCGACACCCACAACGTCGACTCGCGACGTCGACAACCACAACGTCGACAAAAATTAGGTGTCGACGTTATGGGTGTCGACGTTCATAAATCGCGACACCGCTCTCGGAAATGAACATCGACACCCACAACGTCGACACGCGACGTCGACAACCATAACGTCGACAAAAATTTTTGGGGTCGACGTTATGGGTGTCGACGTTCAAAAATCGCGACACCGCTCTCGGAAATGAACATCGACACCACAACGTCGACACGCGACGTCGACAACCATAACGTCGACAAAATTTCGGTGTCGACGTTATGGGTGTCGACGTTCATTTTTGAGCGTGGTGTCGCGATTTATGAACGTCGACACCCATTACGTCGACACCGAAATTTTGTCGACGTTATGGTTGTCGACGTTGCGTGTCGACGTTGTGGGTGTCGATGTTCATAAATCGCGACACCGCGCTCAAAAATGAACGTCGACACCCATAACGTCGACACAGCAAATTTCGACTTGGCAACGCCGCCGTCGCACAAGAGTGAAAACACAAAAAAGACAGGCTTGTTCGGAAATCACTGCATCGTCGAAGACCAAAGATTACTTATACTCCAGATATGGCACTAGCTATCTCGCCTATGTTAAATTTTTTTGAGAGCCTTCATTTCTAAAACCGAGCTAAAACACATACACTGGCCCACGGTTTGTTTACGTTTCGGTATAAGCGAGGAGCGTGCGGGCGGGGTGGGGGTCATGGGCCAGTCGACTGGCCCCACCCCGCCCGCGCGTCTCTCGCTCGCCGAAACGTAAACAAACCGTGGGCCAGTGTATGTGTTTTAGCAATGAAGGCGCTCAACAAGATTTTAGCTAGTGCCATATCTGGAGTATAAGTAATCTTTGTCGAAGACCAAAGATGCGGCTCATCAAGGCTGCCATGCTTCTTGACCATACTGGCCAATTGAAGGCACAACTTGCGCTGGGTTTGTTCGGAATCACTGCATCGTCGAAGACCAGAGATTACTAAGCCTATGAGATATGGCACTTCCTATCTCCGCCGTGTTGAAAAACCGTTGGCCGGGCTCCGTAAAAAACGCCTGCAGAATGGCCGTGATACAACGTGCAGTACGCTGGTGACCGTAAACATTGTCGTTATTCATGTTGTTGGAAATGAGGTTAGATTCTCTGTCGCATACAAATGTTTGTCATTAAGGTGAATCTTCAGCGACCTGTAGTAAGATTCTCATCCGCTAGATAACGCCACATTTCCGCGCTCCAGAAACCATGCTTTTTCCGCCTTTAATCGTTCATTGCGAGAGGTAGAGTTAACTTTTCGAAAATGTATGAACGTTGCGTTCTAGGTCAAATCCTAAGGAACATTTTGATACCACTCTGAGCTTTCTACTTTTCTTTTAGTGGTGACTTCACGAGCAAATTTCAATCGAGCTACAGTTCCATCTAACTCCGCTCTCACGTGGTATTCCACAAAGAAGCTAGACACTTCTAGATAGTAAATTACGCCCTTTAATAACCGGTATTATCTCCGAGATTATTGCGCCAGTAGATTTCGTTGATCTTGAAAAGCTTAATTACACCGGACCATGCACTAAAAGGAAAAGTAGAGAGACTTAGAAAGCATTGTTGCGTCCAAGAGACACAGAGAGATCAAATTCGAACAAATGTTAGATCATGAAGGGCAAACCTTACGCTGACTCCGGGCAGCGGCTGGCGCGGGCGCGGCGAGATGAGTCTGCAGAGGGAGTCAGCTCGTGTGAGCCAGCCTTATTTCTTGCGCGGGAGTTTTGAACGGGCGCGCTGCGAGGGACATTTCCTCTCACATCAGTCGCGAGTCATCGCGCAGTCTATTTCTTCGTACTCTCGTTTAACTGTTGCTGATCGTATGAGTGTCCTTCCTTGCTTCGCAAATATGTTTCCGCACTCTGCTCCTTTTTTTCCCTTCTTAATCTCTATGACTAAGAAAAACAGGAGCCTGATCTTAATATCTTTCGTGCTGAACTATCATGCAGTCCGAAAAGTGACGCGTCATAAGACTCGATGAAAACCTCAGACAACACTGGCGTAGCAAGAGAGTAGCGAAGAAACATCTCCGTGAGAGGGGATTTAACCCATTAATGCATAAGGCTCCCCTGTGAACCGAAATTGATGAAAATTGAGATTTGAGCTAAAGTAGAATTAGGGAAAAAAATGTCAGATTTTTCCCATGATTAGATTCGGAGATACAGGGTGTCCAGAGAACTGGACGCTTGGCACACGGGGCACTTCCGAATCTACTATTCAAGATAATGCAATATTTTCCTTTATTTTTCGAATAAAATGTGTCTAGTTCTAATTGAAGCATTTGAACTAATGTTTTTTTTACCGATCTCAAAAGTTGGTTTGTCCCCCCCCCCCCCAATAAAAATCTCAAGTTTACGCCAATGGTTGCATGCAAAGAGTAAAAAAAGAATCCCAATTGAATTGAGAGCTAACGTGGTCAATGCAGATAAGAGTTCCTCTGATTGGCTGAAAAAATGTAGGGAAATGCGAGTGTCCAAACTTGGCCTCATGGAAATTAAGATGAGGTTTCAGACCTTCCAGTGAGGTTCAAAAATGTTGCCCCCTCCGGGCAATTTTTTTGCGGGTGCCCATGTCTTTGTCCATGATCTCTGAAGCAGAAATTTGACCGTTCTTCCGACTGCGTCCTTTTCTCATAAGATTAGATAGGGCCACTCTGTAAACTTTCGGGTCCCCCGACAAGTTATGAGTCCGTACCATCGGCACGCAGCCACTATATCATAACTAAATTACCAGTTGCCTTGCAGATATTCTCCTCCCCCAATTAAGATTAGACACAGTTCCAAACTAACAAAAAAAAAAATAAAATAAAAAAAAAAAAAACGAAACTAAATATTATAACTAGAAAAGAAAGTGAATAAAATAAGAATGTATCCCCCAACAAAGGGCCCCCTCACACTTTTCTAAGGGGGAAAGTGACCCCGTTTTCAGCGTAACGCTGACAAAAAGTTTTCAACTGCGGCCGCGAGCACTGAAAAAAAAAAAGTTCTGGCTCTACCGAATACATGCCTCGGGAAGCTGAAGGAGGCATATCCGAAGCAAAGTTCCGTGACTAGCGGGCTTTCCGTCGGTAGGAGCGAGCCACATGCTCTAGCAGTCCCGAGCCTCTTGCTTCGGCATTGCAATGTAGGCGGGCAACACGTGCAATGACATACAATCAGCAGGACCTGTCGCCATATTTTCTCTGTTAAGTATCAGAGTAGAACGGGTTCACTCTGGAAATCAATTTACTCTGAGAATTGGTCTTCGACGATGCAGTGATTTCGAACAAACCCAGCGCAAGTTGCGCCTTCAATTGGCCAGTATGGTCAAGAAGCATGGCAGCCTTGATGAGCCGCATCTTTGGTCTTCGACGATGCAGTGATTTCCGAACAAGCCTGTCTTTTTTGTGTTTTCACTCTTGTGCGACGGCGGCGTTGCCAAGTCGAAATTTGCTGTGTCGACGTTATGGGTGTCGACGTTCATTTTTGAGCGCGGTGTCGCGATTTATGAACATCGACACCCACAACGTCGACACGCAACGTCGACAACCATAACGTCGACAAAATTTCGGTGTCGACGTAATGGGTGTCGACGTTCATAAATCGCGACACCACGCTCAAAAATGAACGTCGACACCCATAACGTCGACACCGAAATTTTGTCGACGTTATGGTTGTCGACGTCGCGTGTCGACGTTGTGGGTGTCGATGTTCATTTCCGAGAGCGGTGTCGCGATTTTTGAACGTCGACACCCATAACGTCGACACCAAAATTTTGTCGACGTTATGGTTGTCGACGTCGCGTGTCGACGTTGTGGGTGTCGATGTTCATTTCCGAGAGCGGTGTCGCGATTTATGAACGTCGACACCCATAACGTCGACACCTAATTTTTGTCGACGTTGTGGTTGTCGACGTCGCGAGTCGACGTTGTGGGTGTCGACGTTATCAGTACCCTCCGACATGAAATACCAGCTAATGAGCCGAGCCCATCACTCAATCAGCCCCGACAGCCCCGCGCATAAATCATATTCTCACTTTTTACAGTTGCTAGTCACCATCGATTGCCGACCACGGCGCTATGGTCGGAGATTTAAAAAAAAAAGTGGATATAAATCACCGAGAAAAACCCATCAAAAATCAAAGTTGTTCAAGCTTAAAGGGTCTGTTGCTTACTTTAGCTACAAGAATATATATATATATATATATTATATATATATATATATATATATATATATATATATATATATATATATATATATATATAAATAAAGATTTTCCTAAAATAGCCCGAATACATATAAAGAAAAAATTGAACACTAAAATCGGGAAACAAGGCTAAAAAAATAATTATAAAACACAATTTAAAACAAGAAAGAAACCAAAACGTTTCGGAGCCAAACGACTCCCTCCTCAGTTGGCTAAAGAATGCAACGAGGTAACAAAGCAAATACACAAAGCGAATAACAGACCAACAAAATAATAGATAGGAAACTCAAATGGTCAACTGATCTTCGTCGAACATACGCCGATACGACCCGCAGAGCTTATCTGTATCAGTTTTTAAATTACAAACACTGTTTTTATTTTTCACAATGTGAATACTTTCCAATATGCATCTGGCGTGGTCATTTTTTTCGACGGCCAACACCGTGACGTTGTCAAAATTAAAATGATGATCCAGAGAATCCTCATGACGATGCAAAGCTGTAACCTCCTTTCGGTTATACTTGTGTCCATTCAACCTACTACCTAATTGTTGTCCAGTCTGACCAATGTAACTCATGCTACAGTCTGAACACGGGATTTTATAAACTACACCAGATAACCAGAAACCGGCTATTGACCCATCGAAAATTATTTGTCTACCATATGTCCCACTGCTCTCCGAAAATTTACAGGCGTTTTTACTCAATTTTGATTTTAAAGTGGTTTTTAAGCAGTACAATAATCTTCAGTTTTTATTTACTCCATTGAAGGCAAAAACACCCACTATTTCTAAATCTGGTGTAGTTTATAAAATCCCGTGTTCAGACTGTAGCATGAGTTACATTGGTCAGACTGGACAACAATTAGGTAGTAGGTTGAATGGACACAAGTATAACCGAAAGGAGGTTACAGCTTTGCATCGTCATGAGGATTCTCTGGATCATCATTTTAATTTTGACAACGTCACGGTGTTGGCCGTCGAAAAAAAATGACCACGCCAGATGCATATTGGAAAGTATTCACATTGTGAAAAATAAAAACAGTGTTTGTAATTTAAAAACTGATACAGATAAGCTCTGCGGGTCGTATCGGCGTATGTTCGACGAAGATCAGTTGACCATTTGAGTTTCCTATCTATTATTTTGTTGGTCTGTTATTCGCTTTGTGTATTTGCTTTGTTACCTCGTTGCATTCTTTAGCCAACTGAGGAGGGAGTCGTTTGGCTCCGAAACGTTTTGGTTTCTTTCTTGTTTTAAATTGTGTTTTATAATTATTTTTTTAGCCTTGTTTCCCGATTTTAGTGTTCAATTTTTTCTTTATATATATATATATATATATATATATATATATATATATATAATATATATATATATATATATATATATATATATATATATATATATATATATATATATATATATATATATATATATATATATATATATATATATATAATCACTGTTTAAAGAGTGGGAACAAGGCTAAAAAACATTAATAAAAACCAAACGTTTCGGCCGCAAACGCTGGCCTTCTTCAGTGGTGAATAATAAAAAAAGAAAGAAAGGAATTAAAGTACTAACTGCTACATACTGGACCGTGACACGACAAATAAATTAAAATAAACACGAGGATAACCTCAAACAGAGACAAATCGATGAGCAACAACCACCGACCACCAATGACAACAGTGTAGTATTACACATTGCCACCAGACAGCGTGCGGCTGTTGAAAAACGCATGGTAAGAAGGCGCTAATTTTTGAACGTCTCCCCGCGAATTACAAACGCTCCCTTCATGCTTGATAATCTCAATCATTTCAAGCAGTAAACGAGGAAAATCCCTTTTTTCCCGACATAAAATTTCAACTTCCTCAAAATTAAAGGTGTGATCTTCCTCCCTCTGGTGTTTGTGAAGGGCAGTCACTTCCTTTTTATCATATTTATGACCATTCAGACGATTAAATAAATGTTGTTTTGTCTGACCTATATAGCTAAGGTCGCAATTACTACACGGTATTTTATAAACAACTCCCGATTGTTGAAGTTTGGGAGTCTTAGCCTTAAGTTTTGACATTAAGCATTGTAAAGTGTTATACCTCGTATTGACAACCTGATAATTAAAATGTTTGAGAAAAGCTGAAATATTTTCGGACAAAAAAGGAACATACGGAATACACACTAATTTTTCCAAACAAACACGATGTTCAATTTGTTCGGAGTGCTGAGAAATATCACTGTGGTTCAAATTAACATTCACATTATTATGGACGCGCAAAACACTTTTAAAAATTTTATTAACAAAGGCATGTGGATAGCAATTTTCAATAAGAAGCTGTTTACCTTTACAAATCATTTCAAGATGAAAAGATTTGTCAGATAAACAGATGATACGGCGCGCTAAATTCATCGCAACATTCTTTTTGATGCTTGTAGGTTGAACAGACAAGAAATTGGCATAGCGGCCCGATGACGTAGGTTTTTGATACCATTTGCACAATACCTTGTTATTCACTCTTAATAGTGACATGTCCAAAAAATTGAGGCAGCCATTTTCCTCGATTTCGCTGGTAAACTGTATGAGGGGATTAAACGTGTTAAAAAATTCCAGAATGGGCAAAATCTCATCCTCTTTAACACATAAAAACAAATCATCTACATATCTCTTATAAAAATAAATGAAATACGGAGTTGTACTGAGAAAAAGAAGCTCAATGTGTTCCATAACGATGTTAGCAAGAACGGCAGATATACTTCCTCCCATGGCCAAACCACCTATTTGTTGGTAAAAAGAATCCTCATACTGAAAAACCGTTGAGGAAATACAAGTTTTTAACATATGGCAAAAATGTTCTTGGGGGATTTTACAATGATTTTCAATTTCACTCCATCTAGCTTGCACACATTCCATGGCTAATTCCACAGAGATGTTAGTGTACATGCTTTTGACATCAAAAGAGATGAGCTTAAACCCATCAGGTATTTCTGCGCCGTTAATAAACGTAAAGAACTCAAACGAATTTTTGACATGAGAATCGAGTTTTCCCACAATTTTAGATAAAATACCCGTGAAAATTTGGAAATAGTATGGTAAGGAGCACCGACTGTGCTGACAATAGGGCGGATCGGCAACCCTGCCTTGTGAAGTTTTATGAGCCCATAAATTTTGGCAACATTGGCAGTGCTTACAGTCAAATGTTTAAAACATTTTCTTCAATAAAACCCTCCTTAAACCAAAATTCACGACACAATTATTCTTTTCATCTGAGACGAAACTAGCGATCTGGCAACCTTCTTGTAAGTATTTTATCACTCAAAAGATCCAACATTTTTTGGTCGTAATCGTTCCTGCTGATGACAACAGTTTTATTGGACTTATCTGCTTTAATAAACTTTATGTGTTTGTTTCTTTTGCAAAAAATTATGGTGTTTTTTAAGTCTTGTTTAAAGTTGTTCATAAACCAACCATCACTAAACCTCCTGTTGGAAACAACTTGAATGTTTTCAGGGACTTGATTCCGCTTCATTCACGGGTATTTTATCTAAAATTGTGGGAAAACTCGATTCTCATGTCAAAAATTCGTTTGAGTTCTTTACGTTTATTAACGGCGCAGAAATACCTGATGGGTTAGGTTAGGTTAGGTTTATTTTTTTATTTGGTTGAAAAAGGGTCTGTTAATTGGCCCGAAACGTCCCAAATTTTAATTTGTTTCCAGCCTTTATCCCAATATAAGTTGTTTTTCTATATATATATATATATATATATATATATATATATATATATATATATATATATATATATATATATATATATATTTTATATATATATATATATATATATATATATATATATATATATATATATCCTTGATTCTTACGTAAAAGACGGCAAAAGTAATGAAACGCACATGAATAAACGCTCAAAAACCACTGTTTAACTCAAGAAATCACTTCAAGTTCAAACAGCCTGCTCTACCCCAGACACTCACCGACTTACAACTACGTAGACGGAACCACCGTGTGTTTATGTATAAACAACCTCAAACAACACAATGGCGTCTAGTGTAGCGCGGGTTATTTGAAATGGAAGGGATTTCCTGACTTAATGAGTGGATTTTGAAAGTTTTGAATGCGTACTGTTATTTTGGCAGAATTTTACATTGGAATCAAAGTGTCGTATTGCTGCATCAAGACGCAAGAGTTTGTAAATGATTAATTCATGAGATATTTACTTTGTGATTTTTGGTCATTTTTGTTATGATCTGAGAGAATAGTGCGCGCGCGGACTGACATGACGCTGACGGTAATGCCAAGGTCGCTCCATTTTCTTTGGCTGCTTGTTGCTTCTTTGCGAATAGATTACTCGCCATTCACTGCGCGCGCAGTCTTCGAGTTTTTACCGAAATTAGAACCAATCGCTGATGATATCCTTCGCGAGGTTCCTTCAAAGTTCTATTCTTTTTGTTTGTGCAGCTCTAGACTGCTTTGGTGCAGCTATATGTACAGAGTGTTGAAAAATTGTTCCCGAATATTTCTGGAGCGGATTCTACAGAGTAAGCGGATTCTCAAAATCAAAGAGTGAACCATTCTAAAGATAAATGTACTTACTTACAAGGGAAAAAAAGAGAGAAAAAAAAGGGGAAAAAGGTTGCAAGTCAGATGCAACTTTAACTTATAACTTTTTTTTTTGTCTTTTTGTCTTGTAGGTACATTAATCTTCAGAATGACTTATTCTTTGCTTTCCTTTTGCACTATTCTTACTGTTTCTGATTGTTTTTTGATGTAGTATAACAATGTCCTATTTCTTCTCTCTTTCACATCTCTGAAGATGGCACCAATAATAAATGCCGAAAGGTCTCATGTGTGTTTTTAATCAAATTATAAAATCTTCTCGAACTGCGCAGCATATTGACTACTGTATCTTATTTATCTTTTCTCCGAGAGGAGCGAGTTTTAGTTTTTTATTATAGTCACGTCGTTATTTCTGCAGCATTTCACAGCAGAACTGATAGTCCACTTTCCTACAGCCAAAACTCCTAAGAGCTCCATTCTGACTATTCTGATTGTGAGTTTGTTCTGGATTCTTGTTTCCTGGAATCACTGTCTGACAGCCAGAAAATGATTAGCTAAGGTCCATTAACGTCGAGCGTGTATCATCAAGCCGCGTTTTTGGCTTTGATGAGAGGAGACGAGATCACAAAGGTACCTCCCGTCCCGATAACAGCATTTATATTTTATTCCTAAATACAAGTGCAGATGTGTTTGTTTTTTTTTTTGTTTGTTTTTTTTGTTTTTTGTTTTGTTTTTTTTTTTCAAGTCATGATATGGTTGGTTATTATAATATTGGGCGAGTCAAAACTGTGAGAACTCGGTATGAACACGCCCATTTTAATGTTCGTCTGATTTAGAAATAAAGTGTAATAAATCTGGAAAGCGGAAAAACAAAATCAAAACCACGTGTAATGACTGACTATGGAATTCGAATAAAGCATTCTAAGTAGCATTCTCTCATGAGAGGGAGGGAGGGAGGGAGGGAGGGAGGGAGGGAGGGAGGAGGGAGGAGAGGGAGGAGGGAGGGAGGGAGGGAGGAGGGAGGGAGGAGAGGAGAGAGAGAGGAGAGAGGGAGAGAGAGAGAGAGAGGAGAGAAGAGAGAGGAGAGAGGAGAGAGAGAGAGAGAGAGAGGAGAGGGAGAGGAGAGAGAGAGGAGAGAGAGAGAGGAGAGCGGAAGGAGAGAGAGAGAGAGAGAGAGAGAGAGAGAGAGAGAGAGAGAGAGAGAGAGAGAGGGGGGGGTGGATTAAATTGTGAATGTTTACCGACAGGACATTTATCCCAGGGGACATTAGTTTTTGGTGTTGTAATTGTATTAGACGTAAAAATATGGAAAGAGTGGTACATCTGCGGCATTCTAGAGCATTTGTTTTTACTGAAACTCGCTGTTCAAATTTCATATGAGCAGAATTCAAGTTCCGATTTCGGAACCAAGACTGCTCTGATGCAAACCATACTACTGCAATGAAAGATTATTGTATAGTATGGTCGTTTGATGAGCGCTGCGCTGTAACTTTACTTTATAGTTTTGTTGTTTTACTTATTTCTTCGGTAGCTTTAAATGTTGAAGTTAATTTTTTTCTGAAACTTGGCGTCGGATTAAATTACTTTTGCCGTTGAAATACCTGCAACTGAAGAATCATGATTAATACGAATCAATTGAGTCGTTACGAGTTGACAAACAACGCTTGTCGTGCCTCGTGCCTCGTGCGGTTCCAGTCACGCCGCGGCCGCTCGTTCAGTTTTCCTACAAACTTCTGTATCGATAACATATTCTACGTGACTGATGGTGAAATTGCATACTCCAAGCATTGAAGGCGCTCGTTGTCACTTGATTAGTCGTTTAATATCCATGCAACCGCAAGGATCCTCCTTTCCTCATGTTAGCTTGTGCTCCTCACACATTAATCATCGTCTATAAATAGTTCATTTCAGAAGTGTAGGTAGAGTTTTAGAATTTGCTGGGGAATTAATCTAAGAGAAAATATTACTCAGTTGTTCTAGTTACTTTTATGTTCACTGAAAATATATTGGAATCCATAATCCATAACCCTCGGATGAATTCCCCCGGCGAGTGAAACTCTACTTTTGACGCACCTAGACCGATGATATTTGGCGAATTTTCAATTTCCATTTCTTCAAATCAAATTATCTTAACTTAAACTTTAGCTTTTGATTTTAAAGTGCTCCTCAATGAAAAGTCAACGCCGCTGAAAATACATGAACTGAGCGAAGTTGCGCAAGTCTTGTCCTGCCCCGTAAATATGAATATTATCTTTCCTACCGATCAATCTCCCATGAGTAATATTCTACATTTGTGTGTTTCAGATCGAGAGAGCTTATAAAGAATGCCATCTTGGACAATGATTTCATGAAAAACCTGGAGATCGCCCAAATCCGAGAGATTGTAGATTGTATGTACCCTGTAGAATATAAGGCCCAAAGTCTCATCATCAAAGAAGGAGATGTCGGCTCAATCGTCTATGTTATGGAAGGTAAGGATTCTTAAAGTTTATCCCTGGCGCCTTCCGTGGCTCGTCCAATTCGGCAACCACGTTATTTTCCATCTAAACCTATGCAAAAGTATCGATTTCTCTGGGATTCAGTGAATTCCTTCAAGATCGATCATTTCTTATAAGTCTAAATGGAGATTATCCGCTTTTGCCACATAGCACGAGCTGCCACTGAATTTGACGAACGAATGGTACTAACGGGGGATCAAAAATGACCCCAAACGGGTTTTTTTTTTTTTTTTTTTTTCATTTCATTTATTTATTTATTTTTTTATTATTTTTTATTGATTGAGTTTCTATTCTTGAATTTTTAAAGATGATTTTTTTCTCTATACACACTATACTTTTTTTTTCTCTCTCGAAAGATTGACAATTGAAAAAAAAAATGCAGCTTAGATCACTAGATTATTCAGTGTTTGCTGTTTTCTATTATTTACCATTAACATGTGAAGCATTATTAAACCACTGCCGATCTGGAAAAGGCAAAACCTTCTAAAAAAGTATATACGTCCTTTATACCTGTACCCGTACCTGTTAAAGTGAACTGGCTTTATTCTGCACCCTGTAAGCCTGAAAAGCCTAACCAACAGTTATTGTTGTCCAACAAACGTGAAAACTGGCCGAAGGCGGGTCCAGCAATCTAGCAATTGTGCATTATTCTCATTCGAATGTATGAGAAAGAATCGATTCGCAAAAGGCCGTGCCCCCCCCCCCAAGAATCGATTGTTTCTCATACGTTCAAATGGGAGGAATTCATGGTTGCCAAATTGCTGGATCCGCCCATGAAACTAGCGCACGAAGGTCGGCTATATCGTCCAAAGTTGGTACCTTGAATTTCACAAAGTTCCAAAATGTAGGTAAAAAATTAAAATTTAAAAAAAAAACAAAAAAAAAAGACCCACTGGGGAATGTTACAAGCAACATCTCTGCAAAATTTGGATGCATATGGATCAATAGTTCAAAATTTATGCTGGGTTTCACGTTCATGACTATACAAACAGACAGACAGACGGACGGACGGACGGACACCACGGAAGTTTTGTGCATTTACTCCTCCCTACATAATTATGGTTAAGAAATATTGAAATATCATGAATGGATGTTCTGTAGGATAGTATTAGGCATAATATGAGCAAATTATTTTTTAATTATCATGATTGATTTAGTCGCTGCGGGCCAAGTATCGAAACAAAATGCATCAAAAATCTCTGCGCCATTGCAATACTTGATCAATTTTTCTTATTTCATTAGAGTGAGAAAGTAAAACATTAAGAGTTTCACGGAAGGAAGTAGAAAAAATTGTTATGGGGTCACTTTGAACCCCTCCCTGCCTCGCGTTCTTTTGTCTGACATTTTGCTGAAAAAGTCACGTATTCTTCCCTTTACGCTTTTTCGACATTCGTATTTACTGCCACTATTTACAGAAGTTTGACAGCGCAGCTTTCACAACAGCGCGTCGCTAAGTCTGCGGGAGGTTGTTTCCATCTTGAGTACGCGTCTGTGTCTCGAATAGCAGTGCTACCAGTTGCGTTGCGTGGCAAAATAAATACACACATTTTACATTAAGTCTGATGGGAAATTTTTATCTTTTTAACTAAATCTGGCAGCACTGTCGAATAGACGGAGCTTGCTTAGCTGAGCTCTCGTTTTGCGTGGGATGAATAATAATGAAGAAAGAGGCATCACGCATTTTGATGCATCGGGCCATCGATTTACCAAGTCCCTGCACCTCGGTGCATGCTGCATAGTGCATATTATTTAGGGTGTATCAGAAACATTTGTCGTCCTTGTAACCACGTATTCTATAGAGGTCAAAATAAAAAAAAAAATTATTTTTGTTTAAGCATGTGTCCGAAAATGTCCCTCTTTTAAGCTAAATCCCCTCAAAGTTTTAAATAATTGATATGTTGTTGTTGTTGTTGTGGTGGTTGTGGTTTCTTCTTTTTTTTCTTTTTTTGGGAATAGAGACCAGAGTAATCATGAGCGTCCCGGAGTGATTTTATGTCGAATCCATTAATTACTCGGAGAAATTCAGAAATTAAGTCTGACTGTGCTTCTGAGGCAACCTTGTACTTTTAACAGCACAAACTTTATGTTACGGTTCAAAATTTGAAAAATAATTCCTACAATCAGATGGCAAAAACTCTTAGACAAATTTGTGGTCACTAGCATTTTTTCGATACGACGCATTCTAAGCGAGATTATTGCTGCTCAATGTGCAAAAGTCAGCGCTTTCACTTCAGCGCGGCACGGGGCCGAAGGAGTAGCGGAGTTTGCACCGTTGAACTGGCCGGCCGGTTGCATATACTTTTACTGCCGTTCTCCCATGGACTAACAGTGGACAGCTAACTAAGAGCTAACTTTTCCACATGGAGCAGCAATTATCTCGCTTAGAATGCGTCGCGTCGTACCGGGAAAAAAATGATGACATTCTAAAAGTATTTTCCAAGAGTTTCTTTCCAAAGTCTTGTTCCTTTTTTCTGGAATGAATTCACTTAAAAAGAACGCAAGAAGCATTAAAAAGTACCAGCTTGCCCCTCAAACGCGATGATTACGTTTAACAAAATTCGAAGATGGCGGCGGTTAAATGAGGTGGTCAAAATGGGGGAGTCCCATCATCTAATCGCAACTTTCCGTGCTGAGGCTGAGGCTGAGGCTTTCCTCTATTCGGTCATAGAGAAATCGCAATTAGATGGGACTCCCTTATTGTGCATGTAACTGCCACCTTGGATTTCTCTTTGGAATCCGTTTTGTCAGTTAATGAGAGGATAACGAGACTTTTTAATGCTTTCATTGTGATTTTCACGCGATACTACTCAGGTATTGACTATTGATCATTGACCATTGACCATTGACCATTGACCATTGACCGTAGATAACGCTGTCGCGAAAATTTGCTACCAATGAGTTGTACCAATAGAGAGGCTTTGTGGATTGTGGGGCATAATTTTGAGGCAGTGCGGAAGCAGCCATTATGGAAATCTCTTACGGACATCTTCACACAAGCTCGGTTTATTTGTCTTTTAAACCTTTGAATTAAAAAAAAAAAAAAAAAAAAAAAAAACAACAACAACAACAACATGACAAATCCATGTGAAATTGGTTTTAAACGAAAGTGCAAATGTTTGAAAGTGGCTATCTGGGCACAGAAATCGATGTATCTGTTTATTGCGAAAGCACACAGAAAAAACGGAAAAAACACTTTGGTAGCGCTGACAAAACCTTTGGTAGAAAAATGACCCAGCAAAAGACTTTAGTTGGGCCAACCAAATTTTTTATTCACTCAGCAAAATCTCTTTAGTTAAGCGTAAAGAACCTTTGGTTGGCTCAACTAAAGTCTTTTGCTGGGTCATTTTTCTACCAAAGGTTTTGTCAGCGCTACCAAAGTGTTTTTTTCTGTTTTTTCTGTGCATACGCACGAAAAAGAAACTGACACAATGACTAAAACATTAAACAGTCAACATTTTCTCACCTGTATTTAGTTGTGTATTATTAAAAATGTGTGTCTATAGATAGCCGCTCTGATACGCTCGTCGCTCACACTTTAAATACACAGTTTAATAGCAATTTCCACTGGATTAATTGCAATTTTTGATTTAGGTTAACAAATATGAGGCAAGCAAAGCAGAGTCAGATCGCCAGTGCTGTCTCACTTTAGGATAGGACGCAATTACTATAACATGTGTGACCCTCTCTAGATTGGTATAGCTCTTTGACTAAAACGGTTTTGAAGAAGGGAGGGGGAGGGGGGCCTAAAGATGACGCCACCCCACTTACACGTATACGAGAGAACTACGTTGGACATACATTGTGACCTTGGGAGTTTTTAATTAAGAAAGAGGCAGCGCTAAGATATAGCATTCTAACGAACCAGCCGGTGCTGCCAGATTTGACAAAAAAAAACCACAAACCCACAAGACTTAAATATAGAATGTGTACGTATATTATTTTACTACATCTGGCAACGCACTGCGCGAAGCCGTAGCCGCATTCAATATCCACTCGGCCGAGCGTCAAAAACGATTTATCGCGCGGTCATTGGTCGGTGCCCTGGAACAAAAGCTGGTTACTATCACTAGCTCCATCCAACAATGTGCCGTTGCCTGATCTAATCAAAATAGTCGAGATTTCGAATCAACCAAGTAAAACTTTGTACAGGGGCGACCCGCGAACCCTTCCCCTTCCCTCAGTCTTTGGTTTTTCATACATTTTCTTTTCGTCTTCGGTAAAACTGTAGGTCCAATTTTAATTTTCCTTGAAAGGGGGATTATTTAAAAAGAAAAAAGATACGGGTAAATTAAGTGCAAGGAACAGCCCAAAAGCAATTCACAGTAAAATTGCACATCGGACGAAAGAAAAACTGGAGAGAAGCTAGGAGTCACAATGCGGCCGGTTTTTGGTCCCAAAAATAATCAAAATTTAAAGTGGTCAGAAAGTTCGTGGAATGGCTCTACTCACTCTTAAAAGCTTATGTTTTTAGGTTTAAGTGGTGTTTACGAGCTATTTGATCTTTAATAGCTTGTTTTACCACCTCCAAGTGGGCCGGTTTTTTTTTTTTTTTTTTTAAGGATAAAAGCCCTATTTAACGTTAAATTATTATATTGAATAGGTATTTATGTTAGATTGTGAGCCAGACATAGTTCGGTTTTCTCCTTTAGGTATGGTATTAGGCTACTAAAAATGGGCAATATATTAAAACCAAAGAGTAAACAAGAGTCCCAACAAAACGGTAGGAGAGCGTGGTATAGTCGAATTACTATCGAATGTCACTATCGATTGTACGGCCTCTGATTGGCTGGCAAAAGCCTGGGGTTTGTGAAATCGCTCTTTTGGAAATTTAACACGGGATTTTCAACTTTTCCTCATTTAAAGTTGAATAAGAAAATGATTGCTCCTTACCGTTGGGAAATTCAAAATATATTTTTTTGAGGATATAACGAAGATATTGATGGGTCAATGGGTCACACATATCACTTCATCGAAAAATTAACAGAACAATGTGAATTTGAAAGTAAAATTACGTGCAATTTTTTAACCGTGTTTTCCACTCTTCGCACAAGTCGAGCCGAGTGTGTGGTATAGCAGTTGTTTTTTCCAGTTTTCTTGTTTTAGGTTAGTGCAGGTAGTTTGAAATGCTTGTAAAATTCATTCTTAGAAGGAAATACGCCGATTTCATGAAGAAAACCGAAGAATTAACCACAAATACACAAGACAATAGGTACGAAGTTTAGCGCGGCTCACTATCGGACGTGGCGGCGGAAAAAAATACCCGTAAATTTACTTTCAAATTCACATTGTTCTGTTAATTTTTCGATGAAGTAATATGTATGACCCATTGACCCATCAATATCTTCGTTATATCCTCAAAAAAATATAATTTGAATTTACCGTAGGTAAGCAATAGTTTTCTTGGAATTTGACTTTAAATGAGGCAAAGTTGAAAACCCCACGTTAAATCTCCTTAACCCTCTAAGAGCCAGGTTATTTCAAAAGGACGCCACTCTTCCGTTTAAAAAGGGAAGATAGTTAACTGTTCGTGCTCGGGGGAGTTGAAATTGCCTATACGATACATTGAAGGCGCCCGAAGACATCCTATATTGTACTAGCGGAGACAAAGATACCTAGCCAGGGTAAGCATTAAGCAATAAGCAATACACAGCATCTCATTCAACACGTGTATTAGGTGTGTTGCGTGTTGCATATTCTGGCCAGCTATCTTTGTCCTCGCTAGTACAGGTTTTCATCAATAATTGCGTTTATCCGGAATGAAGACTGGAACAATGTGAAGTAGACTAGAGAAGATAAACGAGTATACTCGGGCTTGGCCCTTAAAGGGTTAAGAGCGATCTCACAAGGGCCCAGGCTTTCGCCAGCCAATCAGAGGCCGACTTTTCGATATCGCCAACCTAACCTAACCTGCCACGCTTTCCTACCGTTTTGTTGGGACTCTTGTTTACTCTTTAACTAAAACATAGTCACCGAACTATGTCCGGCTCGTACCTATTTCTTAACTTTTCTGATTTTGTGAAAATGGAAAACTTGAACAAATTCGATTAATATCTGTCCAGTAATAGTTATATTGTTGAGGCGTGCCGTAGTGGCGAACGCGCCCAACAACGTAGCTACGGTTCCGTAGAAGGCTACAATAATTAGAAGAATTTAACCTCTGTATAAGAAGTTCCTCACTATGTATTAGAAAGTCTAACTCAATATCAATAGTAATAAATTAGGTACTAATAATTTGGTCATTATACGTATTTGCCAGAATAGGTATTTCTATTTGTTTTCATTGAATATATTTTAGTATTGTTGCTTGACGCAACAGCCAACAGATGTTGCAAGCTGGCCAGCTGAAAACCATGACACGGGTTGCCAAGATGCAATATTGCTTTATTATTGGCTACAATATGAAAAAGAAGGATACAGGATCAAAGCTAAAATATCAATTAAAATAAAATAAAATGATCGTAGGACGTTTCGAGGCTCAAACGGCACTCTTCATCAGCCACTGCACTCTGCAGCCAGACCAGTATGGCCAGTATGGCCAGTATGGCTGAGGAAGAGTGCCGTTTGGCCCGTTTGAGCCTCGAAACATCCCACGATCATTTTATGACCATCTATGTCCGGCTCACATCTAAATATTCAATAATTTAACGAAAAACTGTTTTATCCTTAAAAAAACACAAGACCCACCCTCTTTGAAGTGGTTTAATTCGCCATCAAAGTTCTAATAACTCGTAAACACCACTGAAACCTAAAACTGCAGGTATGCCTTTAAGAGTAAGTAGAGTAGAGCAGTTTTACCTCAACTGTTTGACCGATTTAAATTTCGCCCATATTTGGGGCCCCAAAAGCGGCCTTATTGGCACTCCTCCTCTCCTGACACCGCCACCAGTCGAAGAGGCATCGATGCGATGGGATCAAAATAGAGAGATTTAAGACGCACGGCAAATGCAACCGAATTTCATCAAACATCAAAATAGAGAGATTTAAGACGCACGGCAAATGCAACCAAATTTCATCAAACATCACGCGTAGACTCAAACTAGTCAAACTCGCATATAGTGTCAATAACCCGAAGAGTGAGAACGAGAAGAATTGGGTCCCAAACCTCCGGTCGAAAGAAAGAAACCAACAAACAAGTTTGATTCCAAGTCAAAGAATCCGGATCCATTTTCTGGTGCGAAAGCGCAGCTTTTGATTCATGTGACGCGACACTACAGGAGAGGAGAAAAATGATGAAGTAATCATGTTTTATTATTACTTGTAATTAGTAATTTTAGCCAGCGACAGTGTACAATAATTTCTGTTCTGGAGGGGGAGGGGAGTGTTGGTAAAATTGAAAAAAACCGATTGTAGCTCTATTTGAAAGCACACACGGAAAAAAATCAGTGGTAAAATTAACCATAACATAGTTGATTTTGGCACCTCCTACAAAGTATGGTAAATTTCACCTGATGTTTGGTATGATGAAGCACACTACTAGTTTAATATAACGCGCAGATGGATGCGTTGACCAAAAGTGTACCTCATCATGCCAAACATCAGGTGAAATTTACCATACTTTGTAGGAGGTGCCAAAATCAACTATGCTATGGTTAATTTTACCACTGATTTTTTTCCGTGCACAAAGAATCGACTCTTAACCGCATGAAACCAATTGAATCCAATGGATACCTCAGTGATTCTGAAGGAAAAAACATCAAAATCGAAAAGACTTATGGATATTTTCTCGAGTTTCGAACCACAAAATAATCCTATGCACAATAGAGTTTTCGAAGCTACCAAAACAAAACTAAAACAGTCCGTTTTCAATGCACCTTTTCCCGAGTAACTTAAATTAACTGACCAAGCACGATTGAAGCACGTGTTACGGAGCTCTTAAATTTCGGTAAAACACTGTTTATATTATTAATAATTGAATCGTTGGACGCACTTTGGATTAAATAATTGACGTAGCAAACAATATTGGGAAATATTGAAAATCACAAAAAAATCACAAAAAAATCACAATCCAGAAGAATGACGTTTTTTTTTTTAGGCTTCCGAACCTATAAAAAATTGGGGATGTTCCGGCCTTTAAAATTCAGATACTGGAGGCATCGATCCAATCGACTTAGACCAAAATCTCGTGGATCCAACTAAACAACTGTCAACACACACCTGTGCTTTAGCCCGGTGTTGAATGGTATCAACATTGAACATTTGAACTGGGTTACTTTGCTTTAAATAGTAAATAGCTCTACCTTGCTCTAAAATCTATCTCGTGATTCAAAACTCAATGATTACCCAGAAAATTGCCTAAATCAGTGAAAAAGTGCATCTATGATGTCAGGTGAGGTTTGTTTACTTCTGTCAAGAAGTTAATTTTCGTTGATAAAATAATAAATTATGTAGTAACTGGTGGTTTTTTTTAAAACATTACGATAGTGCAATTTGCGAAATGCGTACTTTTCACAAGGACTTTGAATCACGATTAAAGTGTTTATCATCATATCATTTTATTTCTACTTTTTATGGCAACACTTTATCACATTATATAATGATTAATGGGGTCTTTCTGATTTTGCTGGTTTTTCCGGTAGAATCACGGAGGGGAGGCATCGGTTTGCCTCAAAGATGCCCCATATTGCCCCATTTATCATGACTTAATCATGACGGAAGAAAGTCCCCTGGTCCAAATTCTTATTGTTAAATTGGTCCGTTGTTTCAATTGAATTTACGAGTTTTACAATATACGTACTCTTAAGCGGGAATTCTGCTTGGTCCTTGAGCACTTGAACACTTGAGGGTAGCCAAATTGTTCAAATCCTACCGATGTTTGAAAGAGTAAAAATGTCGACCAGCGGGCCGCCGATCATTTACTTCATCGTTAAACCGATCGTTATAAGACTGTGTACGAGTGATTCTATCGGTCGAATATTGTAAAACTTGGCCGTTTTTATGGTAACCATCATTATAGTGTCCGTTTTTCAAAGGTTAGGTACTCATGAATAGCCTTTATAAAAGGATAGACTCTTAACGATGGTTACCATAGCAACAGCCTAGTTTTGCAATTTTCGACCAATAGCATCACTCGTAGACAGTCGGTTAAACGATAAAGTAAATGATCGGCCCGCTGCGTACTTTCGTTTGCTTGTCGTAGTACTTAAGCGTAGCGCTCGCTCCTCCGTCTCTGGTTGGTTGTCTCTGATCTTTCTCGTGGGCAAAGACCAACAAGGCACAGCATTAGAGACTTACTTGTTAGAGAGGCTGGTACTTACATGATGTATAAATATAAGTCCTATCTCAAAGTGATTCAGCATAGGGCGACATGATTCTGATTTGTTTGCCTTGCATGATTTTTAACCAACAATAAAAAATTATAATCAATTCAGTGGAAATTGATTTTAAACGGAAGTGCAAGTATTTAAGAGTGGCTTTTTGGACGCAGAATGTTAATACAACTATCCAGGTGAGGAAATTTAGCTTGTTTCTGTCATGTATCAGTTTCTGTATCTTGCAAATTCTTCTAAAAGAAGCAGTCATATCGATTTCTGTGTCCAGATGGCTACTCTTAAACACTTGCGTTTTTGTTTAAAAGCTTCCAATGGATTTGTCTGGAACTTTTTTTTAAAAAATTTGAAGGTTAAAAAATATGAGGCAACCAAACCGAACCCAAGTGAAAATTTCCATAAGAGATTTTCATGAGTGGCTGCCTCCGCTCAAAACTAAAAGCACGCCCCACAAATCCTCTCTTTTGTTGGCATCACTGGTCATCATCTACGATTATGATTATGGATGCATCGGAGATGGTTTCTCTTTGTCCCGTGGCTAATTGTAAGTCTATGTACCGCGATCCAGGAATCTCTTCTCCCATTAGAAGGCGTATGATAGAAAAGGACAGATTAGGGGCAGTCGCGTGATTTTCGCCCCTTCTTCTATCCTTTGCTAACACATGCAGTATCCTGGGAGAAGAGAGAGAAGGACGATAACTTGGATTCGCTGGTGGCCGGCCAGTTGTGTGTTACGCGTTATGACCACGGACCATGGTCCATGGTCCATGGTCGTGTTGTAACGCTTCATGATTCGCAAAGCCTAACTTCCAAGTCATGAGACATGACCCAACTCAAGCCTCATTCCATCAAGTCTACCTCACTCGATACATACCCGATGGTTGATTGCTTACCTCATGCTCATGACATGGCACGGCCAGCCAGCGCCCCCCTCCCCCCCGGGTGGGGGGTCCGGGGGGTAACTGTATCACCCGAGAGGCTTCCATCTCAAGGTTACCCACTTTTCTCAACTGTACTTGGATTATTTTTCATCGCTCGACTGCTTTCTCACATTCGCGCTGTTTTCTCGGGTGTATAGACCTGAGAAAAAAAAAAAAAAAAAAAAAAAAATTAACTGGCTCACTGCGCAGTGGATCAAAAAATAGGATTGCCGCCCGCGTATATGATTTTACGAATTGAAAAACAAGGTTATCAACGAGAAATAGAAAGACAACTTAAATAAATGAAGTATCAACACCAACGTATTTTTAAGGTGACCTGTCAGTCCGCCCAATCGTTTTCGTTCAAAGGCACAGTTGATCCAATGTCCAGGTAAAAAATGCCCACGTTGGAAAATGGCCGAATAGTAAAATGGTCCAATTATACCTTTGGCCAAAGGTAGAGAATACGTCCTTTAGGTTATTTTTTTCCTCCGAACAGTTTTGTAAAAAAAAAAATAAAAAAAAAAAAAAAATAAAAATAAAAAAAATCAAATCCAAGTAGATTCCAGTACATATCGAACCTCTTTTCACAATTCTCCGCAATGAATCAGCAGGGGCGTCGAGAGGATTTTGGGGGCCCGGGGCAAACTGTGCATTTGGGGCCCTATTTCTTGTATCATCCCCCCGGGGGGGTCTGGGAACACCCCCCCCCCCCGCAGGTTAAGGGGGCCCGGGGGTCCCCCCCCGGGAAAAATTTTTTAAAATCAAGCTTCTAATTGACGAAATTTTTAAGCTATCTCTACTGAAAATTTTCAAATAATCACAGCAATATAATGTTTGAATTTTACGTTTTATTTTGCCACATGATGTGACTGACTTGAAGATTTTCGACACTGAAAATTCTTCGATTCTACTTTGATTTCTAAAAATAAAAAAAAATATTCATTCTTCAACTTTTCATTTTTCAGCCCTCCTTGGCTAAACACATTTTCACAAGTGTTGGCAGGGACGTCGAGAAAGTTCTGGAGGTTTTGCTAAGAACCAGTGGCGCGCCGAGAAATTTGCCTGGGGGGGGGGGGGTTTGGGACGACTCAAACTCCAGGGGGTCTGGGGGGTATGAAATACTCTCCTCAGGACAATCGGGGGTTCGGGGGGCCCCCCCCCGGAAAAAAAAAAAATTTTCCTTACCTTCAAATTGAATTTTATGGTACTTTCATGTACAGCTAGTAAAATTGAAGTGCTGAAATATATTTTCGATTTTTCTGCATGAAATCTTTGCTTGTGACTCTTTAAAAGGAGGGAGAAGAGTCAAGTGGAATGTGGTTTGGGGGAGCCCAAAGGAATATTCTCACCAAGGGGTTCACCGAGAGGGGGGGGGGGGGTCCGGGGGGCCCCCCTCCGAATTTTTTTTTTATTTTTCCCGACCTTCAGATTGAATTTTTCGGTACTTTCATTACTGTAAAATTGAAATGTTCAAATATATTTTCGATTTTGCCTGCATGGAACGATGCTCTTGACTCATGGTAATTGGAGGGAGAAGAGTCAAAAGGAAAGTGGATGAAGGAGCCATGGAATATTCACGGAGGGGTTTCACCGAGAGGTTAGATCGAACTTTTAAAATTTTGTTTTTAAGGTAAAAAATATTTTTTTTTTTAAGGTAAAATTTAAGTAGGCTGGGGAGGGCGTACCGGAGGCCCCCGCTGCCCCCCGGCGCGGGGGGCCGACCCCAAAGGGGGCCCCCAAATTTGGGCCCCATGATTACATCTGACCCCTGTATTTGACAAAATATAACATTTGAAAGAATGAAGATAAAGATGGAGAAGGAAATAAATAAGTGAAATATTAAAGTAAAAAGAGCTGCTTTGTTCCTCCGTTAAATGTGGTAAAATTTGGGCCCTGAATTTTCCGTGGTATTATAAATTGATATTAAGGCTGTCAGAAACAGAAATTCAGCTCTTTTTTTTTTGGAGAGAAAAGGAATTTTATAGATAAAACTGCGTGAAAAAACATCTCTAGAGCACTCAATTTTCAAAAAATGTCAGGGGAGGATCCCCGAGCCCCCTCTAGATGGGGAGGCCTTTATAAACCCTCCCTGCACTGTGTAAAAAGTAGGGGGGCCCCCGACTGAAGCTTCGCGGGGGCCCCAAAAGTTTCCGGTACGCCACTGAGGCTGGGGGGCCCCCCAATTTTTTCGGCTCGCCACAGGCCGTGAAATTACGTAGTCTCTTCCTTTTCGACCCCATTTTCAAGCATCATGTCATCAGTCACTACTTCTTACCTCTCTGCTTTCCCCCTTTTCTTTACTCTTCATATTCCCTCTCTTCGCTTTTTTCCCTGTTTTCCTTTTCTCTTTTTCTCTTTTTTTTCTTTTTTTCTTTTTTTCCTTTTCCTTTCCTTTCCTTTCCTTTTTTTTTCTTTCCTCTCATGATTTGGGGGCCCCCTGAGAGCGGGGGCCCGGGGCATTTTGCCCCATCAGCCCCCCCCTCTCGACGCCCCTGTGAATCAGTGATACGAAAAAAAAGAGAAAAAAAAAGAAAAAGAGAAAAAAATTATATATTTTTCTAATCAATTTCTCAAGATCCAATGGTATGAAAAAAAAAAAAAAAAAAAAAAAAAAAAAAATCAGCGCCCATTCTAAAAAAAATCGATCAAATTTTTTATGTCTACCCAACAGGTTAGTTTTTTGTTAAATCGGCCAAAAAGAGTTATTGCCAATGGAGCTGTTGCAAACTTTTGCTGCATAGGCGTAATAGTTGATTGTGGGGTAAACCCCTGTAAAAATAACGATTAGCGCACTAAAAAATCACGAAATCCACTCCCAAACTCATACATTGCTTTCAAACGCGAGACCGTAATGGCGGTCGTTGCCGCCCAAATCTTATGGCAATTGTATGTTTCTTCTTCGTCTTGTGTGGTGTTGCGAGAACACCTCGTGTTGATGGCACTGATTGAAGATAGGGAAACCCAATGTAATCAGTGGCATCGGCCGCCTTTATACGGTCTCGCGTCCGTAAGCATTTGGTGAGTTTGGGAGTGGATTTCGTGATTTTTTAGTGCTCTAATCGTTTTTATTACAGGGTTTTACCCCATATTCAACTATTAGTAAGCCTGTAGCAAAAGTTTGCAACAGCTCCATTGTGGCATAGTGAAAGAAGTTTTAAGCACAAAAACGTGTTTGATGAATAATTGAACGAAAGTGAATGTGAAAAAAATATTTTGGACTAGACATTATTTGGACGAAATGCATTGGACTCACCGTTTTGCCATACGTTTTTAAAGCAAAGAAGCGACAACTTTTCGTGTCCGAAAAACTCCAGTTTCGATCAGTGGCGCCTCTTGAATTGCAATTTATCGATGTCCATTCCATTTAAAACTATAGAAAAGTATCGATCGCCAGGGGGTGCAATTGAACCCCAGAGAAATGGATACTTTTTTATAGTTTCAAATGGAGAAGATATCGATATATCGCATTTCACAGGCCGCCACTGGTTTCGATCCAATGCGTGGCTGCTGTACGATGACTTATAGTTGCAGGACTCGCCTTTCATTTATTCATTTATTTGATCAATTTGCTCCGGTCTGAACAAAAACTTGCGTCGTCCTCGTCTCTTAGTTGATTGAAACGTAGAATTTGCCGGACATGATATTTTAACGAATGAAACTCAAGATAATGAAAATTAGCTAAATCATTATAACTTACAAGTGTGCAAATCATTCATTTTAAAGCTTAACCCTTTTCCTTCTCGAGACTTTTTTTTATATATAAATTAAATTTTATTTGATCTTTTTCTTGTGTTGATCTTTGTCGGATATATCCGACATTAGAGTGGAAAGGATTATAATGAGTAAAATATCATGGTTTTTGCCGAAAAAATGGTTTGAAAAAATTTGCATGGTTTGGCTCCGAAAAAAGTCCACATTTTCATCCAGTGTACGTCGAACGAATGCGATGAATGTTTTTAGATTTTACCCGGGGAAGTTGCAAACCTCAAGATTCACTTATTTTAACGTTTTCGTCCATTAATTTTATCAGAGCCATATTTAATTGCATTTTCAATTCACCGATGATTCCACCGGTTTGGAAAAGATTGTTCTGTTCAGTTTAGTTTATGTCTGTAATGCACAAAAATTCTCGCTTCTGTAATCTTACCTCAATCGATGGAGTCTTCGTTAAATTATCAACATATTCGCAAGCTTTTTTAAAGTTGCCAACGACTCAAACGGTTGAGGAAAGATTACAGATGAGAGTATTTTCGTCCTTTAATGGTAATAAACTGAACTTAGCTGTGCGGTTTTTTTTCTCAACCGAAGGAATCATTGGTGAATTGAAAGATGCAATTAAATAAACGTAAAACGGTAGCTCTATTTTAGAATAAATTTACTCGAAAATAACGGCTTGAGCATCAACATAGTTCTAAAATTAACTCATGAACTCAATCAATGCGCTTAAAGAAAATCCCGAGATGGCTGTTGTACAGCTATCACGGGTCACAATGAGAAGTCCTGCATGTATAATTCGTCTGTTATTCTATGACGAATCACTTTTCCCGAGCATATGTATAATGATTGGTACAATGGGGATAAGTAAATTAATTGCAAAGGTCAGAACTTTGGTGTTTTTTAGTAAGCAAAGGAGGAGAGTACCAGGTGCCTTGAAAACAAGGATGCCTTTGTCCCCTAACCAGGTTTAGTCGTTTTGGGGATGCGATTTTGGCCCAAAATACTATGGGCGATGTACCGGGTGTACCAGACCACCCGGATAGGGCATTTTTCTCGAAAACTACTGAAACAAATAGTTCAGGTAGGGAATCGACCCCAAATTTTTCGTTTTTGATATTTTGAAAGGCCCCCGATGGACCCTTGAGGGTTTTTTTTGGGGGGGGGGGGGCTCAAACACATTTTTCAAGTTTTCTAGAAAAATTCTCCAATAAAGGTATCAAAAATAGTATTCGTAAATTAGAGGCAATTGGCAACATTTTTGCTCCAAAAACTTTTTTTCAAAAACCCCAAATTTTTTGAGTTACAGGGGCTCTTTTGATTTTTTTTGAATCGGCCCTTGTGACCACCCTGTTTACAATTTCTTAAAAATCATCACAGATTCCGAAAGAACAGATAAAGATCTTTCGATTGATGTGCCTCATGTTACCTTTAAGTGAAAAAAATTAGGTGTTTATCTTTAATGGTTTTTGAGAAATTGTAAACAGGGTGGTTACAAGGACCGATTCAAAAAAATTAAAAAAAAAAAAACCCTATAACTCAACAAAAATTTGGGGTTTTTGAAAAAAAAAATTATGGGAGCAAAAATGTTGTTAATTGCCTCTAATTTTCGAATATGAACTTTTTTTGATACCTTCATTGGATACTTTTTCGAGAAAATGTAAAAAAAAGTGTTTGAGCCCCCCAAAAACCGCCCAAGGGGCTATCGGGGGCTTTTGAAAATATCACTAACGAAAAATTTGGAGTCGATTCCCTATCTGAGCTATTTGTTTCGAATCATTTGGTTCAGTAGTTTTCGAGAAAAATGCCCTATCCGGGTGGTCACTGGTCAGGTACACCCGGTATATCCAAAACCGAAACACTTTGGAAACCCCCAAAAGCACCTTTGTTCTTAGCTCATTGAGTACTTGCATTTTCTTCTTAAAAAGTATCGAATTTTAGACCCTCGGAACAATGTAACTGCCTCCATTAGATGCCACTCCCACGTTGCGACTAGCTCGACTTGTTCAAACGCTTTTGTTTTTATCGCTTTTACCGAGCCAGACGTGGTGTATTGCGTCTGAGATTTGATTTGTTTTTGCAAGAAAGAGTCTGTTGCAAACTTTTCCTGCAGCACTAAGGAGGGTCGATTCCTGTGATCCATAATCGCGGGAAAGTCACTCTGAAAGCATTGAAAAATGTCAAAATCAACTCATAAACTCAATAAATGCGTTTAACAAAAGTTAAAGATGGCGATCTAATGAGCGGGTTACAATGGGAGGGATGCGTCCCATGTAATTGAGACCATTTACGAGGAAAAGGTCCCATAAAAAACGGGTGTGCTCTTTCTGAGAAATGAGCCCCAGAATAATTGTAGAGAGATTTTTGTCCGAAGGGCGCACCTCCTGTTTTCTGGGCCTTTTCCCCGGAAATGACCACAATTGCATCTTTTTTCTTTAGCGAATAACTTGTCTTTGCGTAGAAAGTTGTGAATAGACGGGACGGGACTCCTCTATTGTGTCCCCCTGTCTCCTCCTCCCCCCCCCTCATTCGGTCGCCAACATTAACATGTGTTGAAGACATTTATTAAGTTTGTGAGTGGATTATGAGACTCACTCTCCGATGCTTCCCTTCCAATGTGATTCTCACTGGATTTCACGTCAGAATAGAGTAGTAGACCCTCCACAACGCTGCAGCAAAATTTTGTAACAGACTCATTTGGTAAAGCTTTATAGCTGAATTTGCCAACCTGTTGCCTTTCAAGGCAGTGACTCTAACGCTGGGATAAGAAAAGAAACCACGTCGTAGCGTAGAGTCAGATATCTTAAAAAACAAAGTCAACAACAATTTGTAGGTGAAATATTATGTTAATTTAACACATTTAGATGAATTGAACGGGGACCTTTCAGAAGTGTAGGCGCACTCAGACCGCTAATCTTTGACGAAAGGACCCCGCGCTTTGCTTATGGGAACTGGCTCCCAGTCAATTTTTTTGAAATTGAAATATGTTGCGTGAAAGTGTCTCCTGAGAAAAAGCTCTCATGGGCGAAAAAAAAATAATGACAGGATTTCGAGTTATTCGCGTCTAAAGTTGGGGACTCTTTGCCCGGTGCTTCGTATTCTCGTACGTAGCAGGTCGCTTAACTACTACGCCAACTGAAAACCTTCTCGGTCGAATCGCCCGACTCAGCGCGCATTGATAGAACTACTTCCTTTTGCAGTCCCTCCCAACTGCTTGTTTGTTTACCCCACACCCACTGCTCTGCCTCGACGGCCATGCTTCATCTTGACCACTCCCTCAACTGATTACTTACCTACATCAACCCCGTCGAGGCAGAGCAGTGGGTGTGGGGTAAACAAATAAGCAGTTGGGAGGGACAGCAAAAGGAAGTAGTTCTATCAATGCGCGCTGAGTCGGGCGATTCGACCGAGAAGGTTTCCAGTTGGCGTAGTGGTTAAGCGGCCTGCTACGTACGAGAATACGAAGCACCGGGCAAATAGTCCCCAACTTTAGACGCAAATATCTCGAAATCCTGTCATTATTTTTTTTCCGCCCGTGAGAGCTTTTTCTCAGGAGACACTTTTACGCAACATATTTCAATTTAAAAAAATTTGACTGGGAGCCAGTTCCCATAAGCAAAGCGCGGTGTCCTTTCTATGTTCATTCCTTCAAATCAAAACAAAGCTTGCCTGCGACTTTGACCTGTTAATGTTGTAGCGTTCCTCAGTAAAAAAAACCAACCCACAATTGCCTTCGTTTTTATTTTATAAAATGAGAAATAACGTGGGAAAATTCCGAACATTTCCGGTCTAGGTCTAGGTGCTCCTACATTTCTGGAACGACCTCTAGTTATCGGTAGGGTCGCTTGTGAGAATGAGGTACAAATACTTGAAAAGCATCGGCAAACTCCGAATGTAATATTCGCAAGTGAAGTCCTTCGGCTCTGCTCATAAGAGCTAGGAGGGTATCATATTATTGTAAGTACCCGGGGATTTTTAGGGGCCCTAACTTGTATGTGTCAAGCTACTTTATGCGGTCCACTGAAGACGTGGTCTGCCCTTTCTTAGAAACCAAGCATTGCGGTCTTATCAGCCTTTCTTTGAAAGAGTCCTTTTCTTTGTTTTAAGGCTCTTTTCCTTCCATGTCTTCAATTAGTTACCACTGTTCCCTTGTGCGCCACGGAGGACAATGGGGCTCTTGTAAACTTTTGCTACAGGGGACTTAATAAGCGATGATTCTTGCACAAAAACATATGAAAATGACGATTAGGACTATAAAAAATCACGAAATTCATTCTCAGAATCGGGCTTATCGGCAAAGAGACGCATAGGTATCATGGGGGTGGGGGATTCCTGTCTAATTTGAGACATATCTCTGGGTTTTCATAGAGAAAGTGACAAATTAGACAGGAATCTCCCATGATACCTGCTTTGAACCGTCATTACAATCATGACGTTATAGCAGTTTTGTTTGTTATTGAATTTGATACTTTTAGTGTAATTTTCGTGATTTTTTGTGGTCTTTACATCAGATTGGCCTATTTATTTGCCTGTAGCAAAATTTTGCAAGAGCCCCATTCAAGAGAAAAGTTGCATTGATTGAATCATGACATTCGTGGCCCGAGTCGGGAGACACTTTTTTTAATGTCCCGATATTGCCCGCGGGGTCATGTTATGGCATGCTGCTAAGATGAAGTGTGCAAGCCTTTTTTCTCCCCCCCCCCCTTTTTCTTTCCAAATTACTATAATTTCACCGCCATTAAAATGATAATAATTCATTTGGATTCGATGGGACTTTTAAGGAGGGTCGCGCCTACAGAAATTAATATGATGGGGGGCCCGGCCTCGCGGTCCAGAAAGATTTTCGAGGTCCTTTTTCTGCATCCCCGCGGAAGTAAGGGGGCTTCTGACACTTGACTTCTATAGAGTCTAAATAACCCCCTCTACCCCTTCATCACCTAACTGTAACTCGACAACAAACTTGAACTCCTGATATTCGAGCGCTTCAACCAGAGATTACTAAGCCTAAGAGATATGGCACCTCCTATCTCCGCCGTGTTAAAAAACCGTTGGCCGGGCTCCGTAAAAAACGCCTGCAGAATGGCCGTGACACAACGTGCAGTACGCTGGTGATCGGAAACATTGTTGTTATTCATGTTGTTGGAAATGAGGTTAGATTCTCTGCAGCATCTAAATGTTTGTCATTTAATGGCCGATGGGATGATTAAAGTGACTTAGATTTTCAGATTCACGTACAAAATATACTCAGAGCTCATTAAACTTCCCAAACACTTTATTAATCTCATTATTTTAGTTAGTGGCGTTACTGTCAAATCTCATTCAAACAACAACAGTAGTAACAATGTTTACGGTCACCAGCGTACGCCACATTGCATACTTTGTAGGAGTCGAATAACACTTTTGAATCGTTATGCCATATCTCTTAGGCTTAGTAATCTCTGGCTTGAACGGATAATGCATCGGCTCGGTACTACACCACTCCACCTCCACCCATCCTCGACAGAGGTGTGTGCCGTGTGGTCGCCATGGGGGGGGGTGTGGAGGGGAGGGGAGGGGGTAGGGGCTAGACCGGTGCCCAACGGCCAACCAAGCACCGCGGACCGAAGAGACCGGGAGCGTAGCGTATAGAGAGAGAAGCAAATGCAAGGCAGTCAAACGAGTGGAGAGGCAAAGCGGGCGAAAAGAAGAAAAGAGGTCAGGAGAATGCAAAGATGCTCTCTTACTCTCTTACTCTCTTACTCACTTACTCACTTACTCGGTAGAAAAACGGTTGCTCCAATTAGCTTTGAAAACTTGAAGTGATTCTGAGACTCGACGCAGTCGCGGTTTACGTTTTTAATGGCTTTCGAGTGGCATCTCCGCTACTACGACGACATAAGAGTGTCGCTCGGTGATATCCGCCATATCCTCCGGTATCTGGGCTACTTCACGTTCAAAAACCGTTTAATTTTCATACTTTTATGACCGTTTCCGATTTGATCGAGATCTCAGTTGGCGTTCAGTTTTCCTTATTTTCGACCGAGAACTCATCGGTTGCCTTCAGTTCCGCGATATTGACCTATTTTTCGTCTTTTCGGTTCCACTTACAATCATTGGCCGTTTGCGAGAGTAATCGATCATCCTGAAAGGGCCGTGTTCCTCTATTCCTATCTATGTACCTGAATACCTGAATAGACTGTTTTACTACAGAAATATATCGTATCAATTGCAGTTCTGGGACCTCTGGTTCCAAACAAACTCTGGTTCAATCTATGTAATTGTCCCCTAAGCGCATTTTTGAACGAATATTTTGGCTGTTAAACCCATGATCTAACCATCAACAAATAATGGCACCTTTCCGCGATTATGAACTCTACATCCTCGAAAATGCTTAACTAGGTGCCCATTCAAATGGTCAGAGAGAGCGAGCGCGAGAGAGAGAGAGAGAGAGAGAGAGAGAGAGAGAGAGAGAGAGAGAGAGAGAGAGAGAGAGAGAGAGAGAGAGAAGAAAATCCTGTGTATGCCTGTGATGGGACCTTGGAGAAGTGGGCTCATTTCCGTCTTTGCCTCATTCATTTTAAGTCAATTCATAGGAAGAAAGGGCTTGTAAGTCATGCCATGCATCACTTAGACTCAGTACAGATTTGAGTGCAAGGAGTGACGTTCACGCTTAAAAGTATTACCTAATATTTCTCTCTTCCCCTCCCCCTCCCGCCCCTCTCTCTCTCACACACACTCTTTTTCATTAATTCTACCACTGCATCGATCGTCTTTAATCCGATTTATCGAAGCAATGCATCTGGGAGTTTAAATGCCGGATCCCGGTGCACTCCGGGATGTAAAAAATAACAAAAACAAATGTACAGTCTTCTTCAAAACCTGGATCAAATTTGTATCAGTTAGAAGCTGAACTCACTCACGAGGTGAGTTTCCACACTACCACCACCCCCCCCTCTCCCCGAAACAATAGACGGTTTTAGTGACAGCATTATCTGGTGAAAAAGTTCGTTGATCGTTTCAAACTTTAGCCGTAATTTGATATATGGCATCAGTGATGCTCAGTGGCGAGTCGTCCATGTTACCTTTGACACCTAAGGCAACAGTACGATTTTCCCTCATTTTTCGCTTTCATAATTTCGTAATAAACTTATCGAGATGGACAAAACATATCGTCCTCCAACCGAAAAAGCGTGAAGAATATCCGAAAAAGAAAGAGAAGTGCTAGATGAGCGCGTAAATGCAGCGAGAAATCGTGGAGGGTTCCGGAAATACAGCGTGTTACCTTTATTTTCTTAGGTGTCAAGCCCCACTAACACATGCATAGTGGCTATGCGGCTCCACACACAAATATCACCAGCCGCAGCGCAGGCTCAGTCTCTCAGCATATTCAGCAGTGTTGCCAGGTTTGGATGGGGTAGAGTAGTCCACGCGTGGACAGTTTTCGAGTTGGAAACTGTCCACACTGTGGATAGGGATGAAGAATCGGAGGCGGAGGCGTGGACAGGTTGTGGACAGTTGTAGCTATATTCTCATCAAAATAGTCCACGTGTGGTCGAATCTAGCCACTATTGGCAACACTGATATTCAGTGCGGCCGTACGGGAGCCGTGAAACCTAAAAAAATAAAGGTAACACGGCTCTGCGCATGCGCTCACCTTCCCCCACCACTCTTTCTCGCTAGTCCGGTGCTTCGCAACATCGCGGAGTTTTCTGTTTTCCATCGCCATTCACGCTGCAGACTCAAGGTATATGGAAGAACAGGTATGGACAGGAGGCGGGGTTTAAGGGGCTCTCGAGTTTTCCCGCCAAATGATGACGACACGCTTGCTTTGGCGATGACGTAGCCGTCACCTACTGGCAGTAGCGACAGATGGGGATCATGGGAGAGTGAGTGAGATAGTTTGAAACGGTAGGCGAATTTTATCGCGACCGTCTAGAACATCTGTGACGTAGCCGTCACCTACTGAGATAGGCTCCGCCTCCTGTCCATACCTGTTCTTCCTTATACCTTGCTGCAGACTCTGAGCGGACCGAATCGAAGCCTATCTGTCAGCTTTTTCCCGTGTCTTGGCTCAGGTCTTCGCTCTTGACTCGCATTTCTCTCGTTTTCCAAGCGCTTGTTATATTATTTTGTAAGCTTTCCAAAGAAAATTCGACACTATCGACCCCCCCCCCCCCTTTGATGATCCTCAGAGTGATTCTATCTCAGGTGTCACTGGTAATTTGGTCACGCCACGCCACTGGTGATGCTGATGTTTTTAGTGTCATTTTGCTTGAAAATCGAATCATCGAATATGAAATGGTTTTTTTATTTTTTTAATTTATGATGGAAATTACGCCTTTTTAATGATTCAAAGATGACAAGATGGCTCTGAGCCATCTATTTTAGAGCAGATTCCCGTAATATTCCGCTGTCACCAAACGTAAATTTACGTCGTTTTTGGCCACGAAGCTCCAGAGCGTAGTGCCCAAAAGCGACACCAAACGACTTTCGGTGACAGCTAAAAATTACGGAAATCTGTTTTTAAAATAGCCTTAAAGTCACAGTATCACCTCAAAATCACCGAAAAAGCGTGATTGACATCGCTCAATTGCAAGAAACATCGACATCACTGGTGTCATATAACAAATGACGGCTTATCTCTCTCTCACTCTCAGGTGCTCTCTTGTATTGCAGTGTTGCTATCTCACTCTCATCGCCGAAATTACGTACAGACATTTTTTGTGAAATTTTTTCATCAGAATTGAATTTCTCGAGCCATTGTAATGCAATTTTGAGAGAGATTGCGTAAACTCGTATACGAAACTCGACGCTAGAGCGGGAGCATAAGGGTCACGGGAGAGTGCAGAGAGAGATGAGCCGTCATTTGTTTTGACACTAGTCATGTCGCTGTTTTTTTTCAAATGAAGCGATGAAAATTACGCTTTCCGTAATTTGTAGCTGTCACCGAAAGTCGTTTGATGTCGCTTTTGGTCACCACGATTGAGGTTGCCATTGATGAGGATGGATGTTTTCATGAAAACCATAGGATTTTCAAATGCTATGTTTTCTGGCACAAGCTATAACTCGTTTATACTTTTCAAAATTTATGACACCTGCATGGCTCCTCCGTATCTTTGCTCTTGATTGGTGGAACCACGCAGGTGTCTTGGGGGGGGGGGGCTTCTGTCTAATTTGTCACTCCCTATAGAAAAACACAGAGGAAAGCTTCAAATTGTAGATAGGAATCTCCCATAGTACCTGCAGTGCTCCACCATTACGCCTTAAACTTCAAAGTCATTTTGTGAAAAGACTGTGAGGAAATTTCGTAATTTTTCAATGTGCTCATCGTAATTTTCGCTGGTTTTTATGCAAGAATGAACTATTTACAGTCGTGTGGAGAAAAAGTAAGCGAGAGCCCACACCCGGAAACAGTGTTTGAAAACAACTCCAGTTGAATTCATTCTTTTTTTATCTCTGTTTACTTACATTAAATGTTACAGAAATTTCAATTTGAAAAGTCCTCGATTTTGCGGTTACCTTTTTGAAACATCACTCCACACTGAGATACAAGTCTAAATTTAGACGCACTCTGTATTTCCTGTAGTTTACCATCTGGCTCTGTCAGTCTCAAACAATTGAAAGGTATCTTTTTTTTTTCCGCCCCATGCGCTAGAATGTAAACGTCAGGTTCTTTTCACACGCAAAAGCACAGTTTTTTGTTCACGCGTATAGGACTCAATAAAAACACCGTACTAACTTGTGCTTACAGTATGACCCAAAAGTTCTCACTATATGTTCAAGATGAAAAATACATTTTTTAATTCGATCAACAACGCATTGGCGGATCCAGGAATCTATCCTTCTCTCACTTCTCCCATCAGAACGTGTGTGTTAGTAAAGAACAGCTTAAGGGCAGTCACATGATCTCCCTTCCCTCTTCTATCCTTTTCTAACACATGTATTCTCATGGGAAAAGAGAGAGAAGGACAATTTCCTAGATCCGCTAGTGTAACAACGGTTCTGCTCGTTAAGCTTGCGGTTCGCAGAATTTTCTGTATAAATAAATATACGATTTTGCCGTCCGACAACTTTAAGGAGCAACACGAATGGATACAAGAATTATCTATCTTACTCTGTCTTTTACTATTTAATAACACGCTTTGAAAAAAGATAGCAGAGGAGGCCATCACGTGATTTTAGCCCCTACTGCTATCTGCACCAACGAGCTATTTGCGATAGAGAAGATTTGTGGGACGTGATATTGAAAATTCAAGGTGGTTACACGGGATGGGTACTGTTTGCCTCATATTTTTTAGGGTACATCCGAATTGGCTCCGGTCGAGTTGGCTCCGCGTTGAATTGGCTCCGGTCAGAGGTCGGCCGAATCGGCTACGGGTCGAATTGGCTCCGATCGTTAAAATCGAAAGATTTTGTAAAAAAAAAAAAAAAAAAAAAAAAAAAAAAAAAAAAAAAAAAAAAAAAAAAAAAAAAACCTTTTTCGTCCCATTTTACACACGCCTAGAACTATCAACAAGAAAAGTAGGCATGGTTTATCCTCCTAAAAAAGTTGGAATTGATCCAGTGGAAATTGGTTCTAAACAAATTAATGTGCATGTGTTAGAGAATGGCTATCTGGATACGAAAATCGATAGAATTGTTTTTCTGGAAGGATTTGCACGATAAAGAAACTGCCGCTTATAACAGAAACAAAACCAAGTTTTCTCACCTGGATAGTTGTCACAATTTTCGATCTAAGGTTGAAAAACTTGAGGAATCCAAACCAGATTCAGATCGGCCTTGCTGTCACTTTTTGAGACAGAAATTATAACATGATTGTGTCAGCCTCTCTAATTCTCTATTGCTATACCTCGTTGTACTGCACAGTGCACAGTTCGCTGGGCTTGGGCTGCGAGGTAAGTATACTTACCTACCTACCTACCTACCTGCCTATAAAATCATCACCCCCTCCCCTTTCTTTTTTAATACGAATCGTATATGTTACGGCGTAGTTTGGCACGTTTACGAAGTTGTTACCGAGAGCGTAAAACAGTTAAGACGTAATGCTTTGCCGCCAATCCGACATGTTGAGTCTGCATCTATAGCCGCATGACATTTCACCTTCTCTCACGCTTTGCCCTTGCCGCACGATGGTCTGAGACCGAACGAAAGTGGCAAGAAATCAGAGGGGAAAAAGTCACTACAAATAATCGTTTCGACCTTGTAAGCTTCATTCAAAAACTTCAAGTCACATTTCTAGCGTCAGATTACTTGTTCGAAGTGTTATCTGTGATTATTATAACTGGTCTTGAAAGTCTTTTAATGATAGATTGATGAGAACCTTTTTTGACCATCTCCAGAAAGTTGTGCGCCGATCCGGCGTTCTCTCGTGGAGGCAGCAGCTCATAATGCAACAAGAATACCCGAGCCATTATAGCTGCGTCTATGCGGATCTGGATTAAAGTAAACCTGGGCCCAATAAATGTACGGTACAAACTGGCTTTAGGTCGTACCTAAAAATGGCGGTTCTAACCTCACATTTCTTTAACGGCACATCGGAATGTTGGGTCCGCTCCCAACTTTACGTTACTTGGAGCGGTTCTAGAGCCTCTCCAACCCACCCTAAGTGCTATTTTGAGGTTAGTTTTGTGGTTTTGCCATTTTTAAACGGTCCGATGCGGTCCGTTGGCTGGTGGCCGATGCTTGTTGAAGTACTTAGGGCGGACTTGGGGCCGAGGACCGTGTGTACCGTGCATTTATTGGGCTCAGAGGGTTGATTCTGCTCATTTCACGAGACGAGACGAGATGACTCCGAGTCGTCTCGTCCTATCTCTTAGCACGAGATAGAGGTCGTTTATCTCGACTATCTCGTGTCGTCTCGTACGAGACAGACAGGGAGAATCAGCCTACTGGACTACTCAATAGTACTCAACCAACTCGGCACTTGCACTGATTGAACCCAGGTGGCGCGCCCCGCGTTCCGTGTTACTTATGACTGCAACTCGAGACTACATGTCCCTCCCCCCTCACCCTCCCCCTCCCCCTCGCCCCTCGCCCCCTCGCCCCTCCCCCTCCATCAAACCCCACCTTTTTTGTTTTGATGACGAATTAGACAGCGGTGCTTGATGAGCGTTTACAAAGGTACTGTAGACGAAGACGGAGTATAGCTCTGCAGTCAAAGTTGCTAGGTGATGGCAAAAAAAACGCTACTTCCTAAAAAATTTAAAACTTTTTTATAATTAATTTAATTAAAAAAATTCAATAAAATTATTGCCTTAAAAAATTAACTAAGATTTTAACTGGGGGGGGGGGGGACAAAAATGATCAAATTAATTAATGAAAAAGAATAAACAAAAATAACTAGTTCTCATGCATTTCTATGTAAAGCACGCAGAAAAATAAAAAAAAAAAATGAACAAGCGCCTTGGTAGCCCTGACAAAACCTTTAGTAGAAAAAATAGAGCTAAACGTAGGCCTAACCAAAAACCAAAGAGATTTTTCAGGGTGGATCAAAGATTTGATTGGTTCTCCTAAAGTCTTTTGCTGGCTCATTTTTCTATCAATGATTTTGTCGGCGCTGCCAAAGTGTTTTTTTTCTGTAGTTTCTGTGAGTTGAAAGAGCTCTATCTGTTTTAGCATCAATGCATTTCTTTTTCCTAATAAAGCTTTTAAAATGAAATGACAAGTAATTTTAACCGTACTTTCACTTTGTCAGAACTGTTGACGTATTTATGTGTCCAAAAATAAGCAACAAGAGTTGCAAATGACGCAAATATTATTTTATTTAAACCATTGTTCCAAACGCAACGAAGTTAAAAAAAAGCAAAACCCCACAATACATGTAGCCAAAATCTACAGAGTACGAGCTATCTTTTTGAGTGAAATAAAAGTTGGGAGTAGGTGGGAGTAGTCACTTAACAGCCCGTAGACAATTTAGTTTTAAGATTATTTCAGTTTCTCAAAGCCTTTGGTTTGACTGCTCCCGTTAATGATGCAAGAATAGAGAGAAAAAAAAAAACGATTTAGTAAATGTAATTTGTTCCAAATTACATGCAAAATTTAAATCTGAGACAAGAAACGGCGCCGAAAACGGTGTTGAAATGGTCTGAAATTGAGGTACAAGTGTCGTCTTGCAAGTAAGAGCAGTTATTGTATAGAGGCGCCCATTTTTGATCAGATTGGGGCGAAAATAATCTAAATATCATTTTATTTAAATAATTTGTTGAAACAAAAGAGCAAAAGAGAGCAAAAACCTAATACACAGCCGAAATCTACAGAGTTATGGACTGTCTTTCTGAATGTTACAGAAGGTGGGAGTTGGTGGAAGTAGTCTCTTAAACAGTCCATTGTTAATTTAATTTTAAGGTTTTTTTAGTTCCTCAAAGCTGCTGTGTTTTGATTTATTCCGTTTACAGTACAAAAATGGAGAAAATAACGATTAAATTATGGTAATTTTCTCCGAATTACATGCAGAATATGGATATGAGGCTGAAAACTGAATCGTATTTGGTCAAAAATGGTTTGAAATTGAGGTAAGTACAAGTGTCGACCAGCAGGGAAGAGCAAGAAGTCGCCCATTCTTGAGTGTGTGATTTGCCATGTTTAATCCACTTCCACTTTTGCACAGGTTTGATGAGATTTCTCTTAAATCTGATGGCGTTGGAGCTTTCGAAGGGAGATAAACTTACATACTCATAAGATGTCATCGCTAAAACATATATTTTCAAAAAATTGAATATTGAATAAAGTTCCGCTAGATTGATTTTATCTCACACACTGTGCACCGCCCCCCCCCGCCCCCCGCCCCCATCCGGTCCCTCGACCTTTCATCTCTTTCACTAACCTCTCCTTATCGATCGAATATGTAACTCATTTTTCTCATGTCCGAGTCCTAGCCAGTTACTTTTATGCACTCCCACCTCACCCACCTGCACCTCCCTCCTTAATGCGCCTTACTTTTAAGTTGTATAATAAGCGAGCCGCTATAAAAGCGGCAAACACGTTGCCAAGCTATCTATAAAAAATCAGCATCTCCTCCTATTTTAATATGAAATCATTTTAATGTTTATTATCATCTGGCATCAATATCGTCTCAGCCCCACTTGGTCCTTCGAGAGCGGGACGTGCTATAATTACTCCGCGCAGGTAATACCTACTATAACGTGCAAAAGTACCGTTGTCGCACTCCTTTCTACGGTAATTTTTCTCGTATGACATGTTTTTCTTCTTCTTATTTTTTCTATCGCGCTCAATCAAGATCACTTTCGTTTCTTGCCCCATATTTCTTTCTCCTTCGACTCACGTTATGTGGAAAAAAATGGGTCCGTGCGTATTTTTGGTACAGCAATATGGCGCTTTGAATTCTAACGTTAGTGGCGAAGCGTAAAATACGGCAACGTTGCATTCGGCTCGTTGAATCCCACGAAAACCATCGAATTATTTAGATAACGTCGATGACCATCTCCATCAGATTCGACCTTTTGTTTGGGTTCAAATGGACAAAATTCCACTTTGCCAGAAAGTACGCCTCGAGTGTCTCTATTAACGCGCGAAACTACGCTCAAATAGAACGATGCGCATTTGCTTAAAAATCCTTTAAAATCCATTCCAGTGGCTTCACGTGCCAACTGGTAACGCTGCGTTTTGTCAATTTAATCCGGTGTAAAATATCGATTCGAGCAAGTGCACTAGCACCGTCATGCCCTCACAATTTAGTTCGACGTTTTGAGTTTAAATGGACGAAACATTGCGTCCTCAAAATTACCCGCGAAGCCTCCGGTCCACTCGTTGACAAATTAAGGAATTTAAAGAAAAGCTCATTTTGAATAACCCGCGCTCAACTGTTTGCATGTACTTACTATTTTCATCGAGCGACTACTAAAAAGTGGAATCACAGCGCTCATTTAAACATCCTCGCAATCTCAAAATATTGTTTTTAACATTTTAATACGTCAATACATCAATAACGTCTTACTTTGACTGATCGAATGCCCTTGATTTTTGTTCCAGGTATGTTAACCACGTCTCCTATTTTGCTGTTCTTCTTTTCTTCGCATAGTAAGTCGTAATGTTTTATACTTGACTGCGACATCAGTGAGCGCCGAGTGGTTTCCTATCGAAAAATTGTTCGTTTCTAAAAGGAGCCATTTACTTTGTTGGATCATACCAACTCGCTTTTTCACCCCGCCCACCCAGTGGCGTAATTTACGGGACCGCAGAGACCGCGATGCGGGGGGGGGATTGGGGGGCCCTTAACGCATCCAGGTAAAAGCAAAAAGATAATGGAAAAACGAAAAAAAGGAGGGGAGAAGGACTTCTGTTCTGTTCTTAAGTAACTTAACAGTTTGTTTAAGGCAGTTGCAAGGGTCTGAAATGGTGTGTTTTTTATAAGGAAAATGATAGTACTTGATGACCTAAGAACAATAGTGCCTTTGGTTTTCCCAAGTGCCCTGGTTTTAGAAATACACTCGTGTGAATTTGCAAAAAATCATGGGTGTAGTGACGTCACTACGCGGAATCCCCATTTAAAATAATGTTTTTTGGGCCAAAATCTCATCTCCGGAACAATGGGACTTCCTTAGAAACCAAAGGCATCTTTGTTCTCAGCTCATCAAGTACTTTCATTTTCTTTATAAAAAACGCAACTTTTCAGACCCTCGCAACTGCCCCATTAAGTATATTTTCCTTTAAAAGTGCAGATCTTTCTGAAATCACGCGCCATTGTTTGAAGTGAGACCGTTCATTCCAAATGAATTATCCTCATAATTCTGTCTCCTAGGACTTTATAGGAGCCCACTCTTCACCGGAGGTTCGGTTAGGAAAAGCTAAAATGGCCCCTTTTACTTTTGGAAGCCTAGAAGCAACTGCAGGGGATCTTTAGATCTTTCTATCATTTTTTGGAAAACTCAGGGCCCTATAACTGCGTTGATGCTCATAGATTTTAAGATCGAGTTGCGTTTCGACAAACTATACAATTGAGGATTTCGAATTTGGAGTTTGTCGTAAAATCTGCGTGAGCTTACGTTTTTGGGCTCAGAAATTCGACTTTCGCCGCTGGCAGTTGATATGAGTTAGGTGAAGGGGGTGGGGTGGGGGAGGGGAGGGGGGTCCAGCTCAATCAGCGGGGTGGTCCCGAGTTTCAACGTTACGCCACTGCGCCCACCACTATGACCGGCTTCGTCATTTCTCGGCGCTAGTGGCCTGGACTCTTCTTCTACATACGAGGGTCGTGTCAAAAGTAAGTATCATGTTTTTTTTAAAAAAAATCTATTAATGCTGAAATAAGTCGGTAAAAAGGTTTCGATGCGCAAAATCCTCAGCTTTTCAATGGTTTTTTTTTGATTTTTGATATCTTCAAAATTTAAAAAATGGCGGCGGTTTTTCTGAGACAACCTACCGTTGTCGCGTGCCCAAAATTTTACGCACTCGGATAAATCGTTATTCAGACAAGAAAAATGGATTGTGTTGAAGAGAGCAAAAAGAACATAAACATAATAAAAAATTCTACTTAAAAAGCGTCTAACCGTATTTTTCGACGTAGTCTTCGCCTCTTTTAAGACACTTTTGGTAGCGCGGCACCAACTTTCTTATTCCTGTCGAGAAAAATTCAGTTTCTTGATTTTTAATCCAAGTGTCGACCGCGTTTACCACTTCCGCATTACTCGCGAAACTTTTACCACCGAGGTCAAGCTTTAGACGCGGGAAAAGATGAAAGTCACTAGGTGCGAGGTTCGGAGAATAGGGGGGGGGGGACCTCCCATTTTAATGTCTGTAACAATGATTGCGTGGTTCCAGCAGTGTGAGGGCGCGCGTTATCGCAACATTACAATAGCGTAACATTTTGGGCACGCGACAACGGTAGGTTGTCTCAGAAAAGCCGCCGCCATTTTTTTAATTTTGTAGGTATCAAAAATCCAAAAAAACCATTGAAAAGCTGAGGATTTTGCGCATCGAAACCTTTTTACCGACTTATTTCAGCATTAATCGATTTTTTTTTTAAAAAAAAAAAACATGATACTTACTTTTGACACGACCCTCGTATAATGTCTTTGAGCGACTCTAATAGTCTAATAGTCTAATGAAGTAATGACGCATTTAAAGATGGGACCGCGACGCGATGCGAGACGGCGATTGTATCGTCTGTATTTTCGCAATATTCACTCGTGTCACTTTTGTCTTGTGCTGTCTTCGCCCTTGGAGAGAAATCGGTATTTCGACGCCGCGTCGCGCGCATCAACTTTCAACTGATGAATGCGATGAGTGCAGTGTCAACGCAGACATCGTTGCAAAGCGTCCCATTTACTATGCGCCAACACACGCCGTGAACCAAGATGCTCAAAAAATGGCCACAAATCAGTCGGTCTTCTTATCAGCTCATCATTCTAGGCCAATTTTAATCACACTCAACACTAATAACAAGTAATTTAATCGTTTAAGAATGTCGCTGAAAAGTTTTAGCGAGCTGATCTTGCGAAAATGCTCTGTTTGAAAAGCTAGCTAGTTCACAAGATGACTGCTATGAGGTGCTTCTGCGCTAGGTTAGCGTACGGTAAGCGATGACCGCGGTCTTTTTGAATTATCAAATGAGTAATTTCCCTCTTTATTCCCTCTTCCTGTCTTCTTCTCTTTTTTCTTTTGAAATCTATTTCATTTTAGGGGAATTGTAACGCCCTTCGGGCGAATACGCGCGCTCCGCGCTGCGTTCACCTCCCGCTCGCTTCGCTCGCTCCCGGTCTTTTTTATAATCTAACTTGGGGTTGTCTGCACTCGAAAAAGGGGTTTCTTGGGGGGGGGGGATTACAGTTTTTTCAGTTTTGTTGGTGATCATAAATCGGAGTTCGTCAATGGTTCGTCGACGTCATGTAAACATAGGTTCAAAATTGAACGTCCCCTTTTTTGTACAACACTGGAGATAATAATTGATGTGCAGGATAAATTGTTATAAATTGATACCAATGTAACATTTTTGTTAGTTGGGGAATGAATGGCAAAAAAGATTGTGTGCGTGCGGGTCTTGAATCCGCAACGTTACCACTGCGGGTCGAGAAATGTTCCACTAGGCCACCGCATGTCCCTGCCTGGCAGCAGCAAACTTACAATATAAAAATGCCTCCCGGCAGGCCGGTAAGACGAAGTAGATTCCATGCTTAGTTAAATCATTTTTTCACAAATTTAAATATAGGTTATAATTTTCGTTGAATTTTTATCTGAATTTTTCTTTTTTATTTTATCAGCTGCTCAAAATCCAAATATAATTGTGAAAAAGATTATATTACCAACAGAGAAATGTGTAATCTTTACAATGCAAGTGAGAAATAAAAGCTAGGTTATATAAGTTTTTCACAAATTTCAATAAATAGGTTATGTTATGATTTTCTTTGAATTATTCAATTTTCTTTTTTTTTATCAGCTGTTCCACATTTAAATAAAAATGACCATGAGAAAAAGATTATAGTACAAAGATTGAAAAATGTGTAATCTTTGTAACGGTAATGAGGGATAAATCTGAATGAGAGCAGCTGATAAAACAAGAAAATAAATAAATAACGTACCTAAGCAACAGTGTACGTGTAAACAAAGAAAGAGCATTTATACCAGTACACCATCCTTGTCTTTCACTTGTAAAATCCCATAAGAAACTAAATAGCTCGTAAAACACGTAAAACACAAGGAAAATTTAAGGCAAAGAGCATATGAACTAAAAACATCCTCCACGATATATACTAAAATTTTTGAAACAAAAAAACAATTTCTTCATATAAAAACACTGCCAAAAAACCCGAAAAACACATCACTTTAACTCGCTTACAACGCAAAACACAAAAAAATGACTCGAGTAAAAAAGTTGCGTAACAAAACGGCCAACATAAATTTTCCCAAAAAAAACGCTCAATACAAACACTCCTAAAAACAAACCTCAAAAACACATTTTACGACTCAAACACGGCCCATAGCGCGAAAACTAAGAATCGGATTTACACCATCTTCGAACTCATCCAAGAAATAAACCCAACAAATAGTTGAGAAAAATTTCAAGAACAAAAACCAAAAATTACGAACAGGATCGTGGGACATAAAAACGGTAAAACTGGCTGAAACATACATATAAAGATATATATATATATATATATATATATATATATATATATATATATATATATATATATATATATATATATAAACAAACACGTAAAAACTTAGATCAGCCAACAAAATATAGAAAAACAACTTAAATTGGGATAAAGGCTGGAAACAAATTAAATTGTTATCATGAAAAAGCTCCATCCAGGAATAAAGTTGATTTTTCTAAACTTATTAGCCTCCCATATGTTCCCTTTTTGTCTGAAAGATTGTCGGCCATTTTAAAATCTTTTGGTTTTCCTGTGGTCCACAAACAGTATAATAATTTAGGATTTCTTATGTCTCAGTTAAAATCAGAAAGAGAGACTGAGCAAATGGCGGGGGTTGTTTACCATCTTAAGTGCCAAGATTGTGAAATGGGTTATATTGGTCAGACAAAACAACTTCTTAAAAAGAGACTCAACGGGCATAAATATGATAAAAATGAGAAGACCGCGTTGCATCACCATGAAAACACACTCCACCATCATTTTGATTTTAACAGTGTTCGTGTTTTAGCCACCGAAAAGAACTGCTTTGCCCGCAGTATGCTCGAAATGATTCATATTTTGCGCCAAAAGAATCACGTGTGTAATTCGCGCGCGGATGTCAACGGTCTCAGCGGTGCTTATCACCAATTTTTCCTCTCTGAGGAGGTTGGTGATTAGGTAATCTTTGCACCTGTGTTTTGTTTGAACTGTTTACCGTTTCGCCAGTCCTTGCCTTGCAATTACAGCGGCGGCTCATTGTATTTGTTTTGTGTGTTTTTATTTTTTTATTTGGTTGAAAAAGGGTCTGTTAATTGGCCCGAAACGTCCCAAATTTTAATTTGTTTCCAGCCTTTATCCCAATTTAAGTTGTTTTTATATATATATATATATATATATATATATATATATATATATATATATATATATATATATATATATATATATATATATATATAGGGTGTTAATTAAAATAGGTTCCACTCAAGTTATCTCAAAAACGGTTGCGAATTTAGAAAATCGCTCAAACACGTGTTCAATGATTTCGAGGGGGACACCTTTTAAGGGGGTCGCCAATTTTGGGACCCCCTCCGGAGGGCCCCTAGGGGGGGGCACCACCCCCCTAAATCCAATACTTCAAATGGGGACCCCCATTTTTTATTCGATGATTAAAAAGAGGACAAAATTCTAAGACTCTCAACACAAACCGGAAGTCGATATCGTTTTTAGTTTTCGATATATCGAAGTTCAAAGTTCGATATGGACCCATTTTCAAAAATTCACAACTTCCTTTTAAATTATCCAAATTTAAAAAACTTTAGGTTCAAAATGTTCTACAGAGCAAGTACTTTTCAGAAAAAAAAACAAACTTTCTGGAAAATTTACCAAAAGGGGGTTTCTGAGCCCCTAAATTTTTTTGAAAATGTCGAACTTTTCAGAGGCTGTAGGAAAAAAAACTGCTTCAAATTTCAAAAAACGCTGAAACATGGGTTCGCTTATTTTATAAGCCGAGCATTTTGGCGCAATTCGGAAGTCGATATCGTTTTTCGTTCTCGAGATCGAAATTATTCGAGCGAATTATTGACATTTGATCAACATCGAACTTTGACCTTCGATATCTCGAGAACGAAAAACGATATCGACTTCCAGTTTGCGCCAAAATGTTTGGCTTAAGACGTGCTTTCAAATGATGTATCACACAATAGGTTTTTATGACATCGTCATTTGAAATTGTCAAATTTGGGGGGCCGTGACCCCTGCTCCCGCCCCCCCTGGGGGCCTAAGAATTTTTGACCCCTGAAAAGATGTACCCCTTAAAATAAGCGAACCCATGTTTCAGCGTTTTTTGAAATTTGAAGTAGTTTTTTTTCTACAGCCTCTGAAAATTTCGACATTTTCAAAAAAATTTAGGGGCTCAGAACCCCCCTTTTGGTAAATTTTCCAGAAAGTTTGTATTTTTTTCTGAAAAGTACTTGCTCTGTAGAACATTTTGAACCTAAAGTTTTTTAAATTTGGATAATTTAAAAGGAAGTTGTGAATTTTTGAAAATGGGTCCATATCGAACTTTGAACTTCGATATATCGAAAACTAAAAACGATATCGACTTCCGGTTTGTGTTGAGAGTCTTAGAATTTTGTCCTCTTTTTAATCATCGAATAAAAAATGGGGGTCCCCATTTGAAGTATTGGATTTAGGGGGGTGGTGCCCCCCCTAGGGGCCCTCCGGAGGGGGCCCCAAAATTGGCGACCCCCTTAAAAGGTGTCCCCCTCGAAATCATTGAACACGTGTTTGAGCGATTTTCTAAATTCGCAACCGTTTTCGAGATAACTTGAGTGGAACCTATTTTAATTAACACCCTGTATATATATATATATATATATAGATAAAGATTTTCCTAAAATAGCCCGAATACATATAAAGAAAAAATTGAACACTAAAATCGGGAAACAAGGCTAAAAAAATAATTATAAAACACAATTTAAACAAGAAAGAAACCAAAACGTATACGTTTTTCTTTATATATATATATATATATATATATATATATATATATATATATATATATATATATATATATATATATATATATATATATATATATATATATATATATATATATATATATATATATATATATATATATATATACAATTTTCAACGAGTGGTATTTTCTCACTCAGGGGACCATGAAACGTGCTCATTTGATAAAATTTCCCGAAAAATCCAACATCGCACCCTCCGCAATAAGTAGATTCATGGAATCTACTTAAAAGAAATCAAATGCGTCGAATCCGCCGTTTGTCTCGCACCAGCGCTCCGTAGCGGCCATTGCTTGAACTAGCTAGCAGTTTAATTAGAGCATTTTCGTAATGGTGTAAATTCCATCAAGTTTTAAACGGCGCTTGAAAGATGAGAAATGAATAATGATGGTTTCAGATTTATTCTGTTTCACTCACGTTTCGTCACATTTTTTCGATCTGACAGTGTGACCGCATTGTGCGACGGCGCGGCGATGCGCGGTTCCGAGCACACTTTCATTTGAAAACCGCTGCACACCGACACACAGAGCACGAGCCACCATTTGCCACCGTTCAGTTTGTCCTATGTGAATTCTTTTATTTTTATGAGCTTTGTTTATTATTTATTCAGATAATGGAAAAGTAAAAAGGTGCACATCTTTTCTCCTTTCTCTAGTGGATTCTCGCTCTTTCTTTCTCCCTCCCTCCCTCCCTCCCTCCCTCCCTCCCTCCCTCCCACACCGTCACTCGTCTTCTCCCTCTCCCTTTTCCGATCCGAGAGTCAGGAGTATGGGAGTGCCAAGATCTCTAGGACATAGTCAGAGCCAGAGCAGCCGTCCGTTTTGCCTAGAATTATATTGACACGTTTCAATTAACCGATTAACCGATGATTCTACTGGTTGAGAGAGGATTACTATACATAATTGTAAGTTCTGTGCAGTGTGTAATGTGTAATGTGTATCACTGTACTGCACCAAAATACTTTGATCTCTTATCTTTCCGCAATCATTGGAAACGCCTTTATTTCATTCAATTATTCAATTTTTTTTTTTCAAAGTTATGACTACTCAACCGGTTGAGAAAATATGCAATCTTGTAATCTTTTCTCAACCGATGGAATCATCGGTGAATTGAAAAGTGCCTATAATTCTACACAGTGGCGCGCACCGAAGGGGCATTTGCGGATACAGGGGGTGGCGAAGGGGGTGGTGGTCCCCCTCCGTTCGGCCCACAAAATGGGAAAAGTGTGAGGGGGAGGGGGAAAGTAAGATCGAAAAAAGAAAAAGGGGGTCACTAACAATAAGTGGCGAAAATCCCAAATTCGCCCCTCCCGTTAGCGAGGGCTGGATCCGCCACTGCGAAAGGGGGTTATAGGGTTTAACACACACACACCCCCCCCACCTTAACAAAAGATGAGGGTGATATGGGGGAGTGAGAGGAGGAGAGAGGGGGGGAGGGAGGAGGGAGAGAGAGAGAGAGGATGTGGTTCCTTGACAAGAGAAAGAAAGATAGTTTCTTTTTTGGGGTTTTGCGTTTTGTTTTTTGTTTTTTGTTTTGTTTTGTTTTTTGTTTACTTACTATTATACTTATTATTACAAGGATACCAAAGCCTTTATTGATTTGTCTGTTTATTTTGATGAAAATTTGGAATTTAAAGATTAAAAAGTTATTAACTAAATGGTCATTGGTCAAGTATGGATGAAGATTGAAGGGGCTGTAAGATAAAACTCTGAATTTTGTCAACTACTCTTTCAACTTGTTGATACGCTTGAGAGTTGAGAGCAGTGCGAGTGGAGTTTTTGCATAAAGTCCTTTTATTCACTCTCTTACATAGGATGCTCTCTCGCTCTCTCATCATAGTCCAGTGGACCACCTATAGATAGCAGCGTAACTCTTTTCTTCCCTCATATACTGCAGTGTCTCAAATTTCCCCAAAATATTCCATGGCTCCTTCATCCACATTCCACTTGAATCTTTCTCCCTCCAATCATGAGTAGAGAGCAACGATTTTATGCTGGCGAAATCGAAAATATCATTCTACATTTCAATTTTACTGTACTTACATGAAAGTACCGTAAAATTCAATCTGAAGGTCAAGAAAATTGAAAAAATTCCCCGACAATTGGCTCCCTGCCGTTTGTGGTGAATTTCGGCTCACCGCACCTTGGTCTGAGATGGTCAAAAAGTGGCCAAAAATGTCAAAGTAAATTTCTCATCAACTCATCATTTATAAACTTTCAAGTCCAATTTTGGTCACAGCTATTTTTTTAAGTAATTTGAATCTACGAAGCCATTTTTGTAAGTAATTTGAATCTACAAATATTACCGGAACGTTATAAATTCAGCTGGTATGCGGCCGAAAACGAAGATTTTTTATTACTTTTTTTCACTAACTTTACTCCTTTTTTCTTCCTTCTCAGACTATAATGCACCGATGCGATGCCATTTTGACGATCCTAGTTTGAGCGTATACAAAATTATTACAACGGCCTCTTCGTTTTCGATCCTCGATTGTGCCTTGGTTTTGGCTGCGATCTCTGAGGCTGCGACTGCCATTACTGGAGGAAAATGTTTCTTTTTGACGTGAGATGACTCGGTAAAAAGCTGGTGGAGGGCAAGACACAGCTCGCAGCGTATATGGCGCCCACGCGGTGTAGACCTTCGCATTAGTTTGTGCGTCTACCCGAGTTGGGCATGCCTTTGTGTTTTATGTGAGCGATGGTTTTGTGAACGAGATTTTTCGCTTGTTCCGCCCGCGCTCCTGTAATCTTTGTTATGGAAGGTGGGGGATATGAGGTGAGGTTCTGAAAATAAAGCGTTCCTTTTTTCACTCATTCAATTTTATTGCCCTCTGCGCACGATTGATTCAACTGCTGTGTTGTGTATGTCCCGAAAGTCCCTTCCAAGTTCAAGTTGAAAAACACGCATCTTATAGCAATAAATATCGGGTTTGCTTATTTGCTAGCTAGCTTGTCTTGTAATTCGCAGAATTTCTCGTTTATGAATCAGTGAACGTTCTGCCTATGAACAATTCATGAGTAGACCTCTGCGTTGATTATCAAATTGTAGTACTTCTGTTTCGGCTTGGATCTAAGTAAGGACTTTTTGTACCCGCCGTTTACAGTACTCGCTGTCTCGCTCGCCTTTCTCGTGGGATTACGTTCCGTGGAAATCTTACGAAAGGCAAAAGCACATGGCAACGTCTAAGGCAGGGGCGTCATTTCGCGTTCGGCTTGGGGGGGGGGGGGCAAAAATCTGATGACCTTTTTTTTTTGCTGATCAATATAATTTTAGAGCCATAGAGCTGGCTTGGGGGGGGGGGCAAAAATCTTATGACCTTTTTTTTTTTTGCTCATTAATATACTTCGTTTCCGTTTTTGAGCCTGACTTCAAATCCTTGGGGGGATCCCCCCCCCCCCCCCCAAATGACACCACTGGTCTAAGGGTCTTAGACTCTAAGGGTAGCAGAAGCAAGCATTCGTGAAAAGTGAAAGTCAAGTTTGCTACTTTTTGCCAACTTGATCGGGCTCCAGAACCAAAGTGAGATCGACTCGACCTGCCTATTTACCGTTTTTTTTTATTTTATTTTTTTTATTATTTTTCCCGCCTGTATACCTTTACCTGATTTTAATGTTTCTACGAGGAACTTTCAGTAGTGCAGTTGGAAAGAAGTTGGTTACCCTGGAACGCACTATATACGGCATACATTTTTGCTTACTCGCCGTTTACTCACCCACTATTCTGTCAAAGTTATGCGAAATTTCAGAAATGTCATTATTTATCGCGACGGATTCGAGTTTCCGCCCATCTATCGTTGCTGCTCAGAGGTACTAGAATGTACCAATATATCTATTTGAAACCCGTTAATTAAGTTTTTCCAAAAGTGTGTAAGCTAGACATTCAATGCAATTTTTACTTTCTCACTACCAATAAAGTTAGAAATAGAGAAAGTACTGCAATGGCGCAGAGATTTTCAAGGATTTCGTTTCGATACTTGGCCCTCTATAACCTGTATAAGTAAATCATGATAATTATAAAATAATTGGCTCTCATCATATTTAATACTATCGTAAATAATATATTTATCCACGAAGTTTCAATATTATTTAATGTTTAACCATATATTCACACTCGATATAACACTCGTCAGAGGATTTTTTTTTTTTTTTTTTTTTTTTTTTTAAATTTAATTTTTAGATTAGTGTTGGATGAAAAATGGTTTCCATTTAAATCAATGGGAAAATGGGTAAAAAAAAAAAAATGAAAAATTTAAATATTTCGAAAATGGATCTTTGGATCTGGATAAAAATATCAAAGGGGGGTCTGGTGGTCTCCTCCAGGATATTAAAGGGGGTCTGGAGTCTGGGGGTCTCCCCAAGAATATTGAAGGGGGGTCTGGGAGTTTCCCCCAGAATATTGAAAGGGGTTCTGGGGGTGTCCCTTAAAATATTGAAGGGGGGTATGGGGGTCTCCCCCAGATTAAATTTGATGTGAGAAAGTGTTCGTAGGGTATTCAATTCATTCCCCACAGTTTATTTATGAAACACGTGCAGCATACAGGGTGCGCTCGGTGTGTTGGGTATCTTCTTCTCTGCGCAGTGTAATTAGGTCGTGTGGCAAGCATAGTGTGATGACTGCGATCGAGTGTTTGTGTACTACAGTGTTGCCATATCGAGGGTAAAAAGCCGTATCGTCCCCATTTAAATCAATGTATACAGCGTACGGCTTTTTCACCCCAATCTGGCAACACTGGTGTACTACAGTCAGTGCTGCCAGATTTGGCTAAAAATATACACATTTCATACTTAGTCTTTGGGAGATTGGTATTTTGTTCACCAAATCTGGCAGCTCTGACTACAGCGTTGCCGTGTATGGAATGAATTATCCGAATTCCCCATTTAACTCAATGCAAATCTCGGATAATTTCTATCATTAATGGCAACATTGGTGTTTTATGTGATGCTGCATTTGAATATTGCGCGGGATCAGATCCGTTCTGTCTCCGACGCGAAATATCATCGAATGCCAACAAATCGCGACCGAAAAAATAATCGAATTCGATGCCTCACGCTCGCGCTTGCTTGCCGCGATACCGTGACCTTATCGTGCGCGGCAAGCGCTGCGCGTTGGTATGAAGCTTGCGAACATGATTACTCATTAAATCGAGAGCTGAGCCTTAATTGATGGATGGAATATTGCAATATGCGGGGATAAAAAGAAAAGATAATTAATTGTCCGTCGACGCGCGACGCCCGCGTGCAACGCCAACGAGCCGCTTCGCCCCGCCCCGCCCCACCCCACCCCACCCGCCGCCGATCATTTATACTCGGCATACAATCACTCGCAGAGCTTTTAGTACTTTAGCTAGCGATGGTGCTAGATCGCAAATCGCAAATCGACGCGGTTTTGCGTAAAGGGTGTGACTAACAACCAAAGGAGCATTTGGCCAATTCCACATGGGGAGCTTGCAATGCACCGGTGCTCAACACCCTGCGACGTTGCGTTGTTGATGAATCCGCGAGAATTCTGCGTGCTTCAAATCTTCCCTCCGTATTTTAGCGTAAAGCTTGGTCTCTTGTCTTCTATGGAAAATATCGATAGCGAATTTTTCGAAACACCTCGAGTTTTCAGCGGAAAAACAGAAATTCTTATTTCTTCCGAAACAACCGAGCTTTGTAACCAATATAAATGGAAAACTTGTGAAATCTAAGTAGATTGATTTGGACCCCGAGGAATGGATTTTTCTAGAGTCCCTATATATGAAAGAGTCAAGACACGTGAACAGAAGTGAGGAAGAAGAAGGTGTCTGAGGAGCCTGGAGGCGCGCCTCTTGTTTACATTTTTATCCAACGATCTTCCCGCCAAAGATTACTTATACATGTATTCGTGTGGAAGTAATCTTTGTTAGGTCAACCTAACCTCCAATACCCGTTGGCTTCACTACCTGTTTTAAAAGTAATGCGTGAATTTTATTCTGTTCTGAACAAATTTTCATCAATGGCTAATTCAACTTTCATAAGTACAAGCTAAAAATGCCGAAAGTTTCCTCAAAGCTGGGCAGCAGTGAAGATGGTTCCATGAAGATGTAAACAAGAGGCGCGCCTCCAGGCTTCATAGACCCCTTCTTTTTCTTCACTTTTCAGCAGCCAATCAGAGATGGAACCTCGTATGGCGAGACTCTTTCATATATAGGGACTCTAATTTTTCTTAATGTGGGGTGTTATGATGAGGTTTGTTTTCAAGCCCCTTCTCCCCCCCGCCACCGCCACCGCCACCGCCGAAGAAACAATGTGCGGCGCCACTGTTGCAGTTGGTCGAACTCTGAAGGCTGCAGCAGGCAGCTGCGCACGACTGATTGCGGGATCTGTGAAGAGTGTCCCGCATCCAGCGAGCGAGCGCGTTTGCCTCTCAATCGGTGATCTGTGGTCTCCTCTCTGCGTGTGCTCTCTCCCTCTCCCCCCCTCTCTCTCTATCTCTCTCTCTCTCTCTCTCTCTCCCTCCCCCTCTCTCCCTCCCTCCCCTATGTGCTTTGGCAGTTGCAATTGAGGCCGATTGAGTGCAATTCGAATCGTTCCAATTATATCGGGGCTTCTTTCACCAGTTCACCAATCACTACTCGCGCGCCACGAAACATGGAGTGACCGAGGAACTGAACTGTCTCTCATCGACAATCAAGCAATCGGCCTCTCCAACACGAGTGTCCATCGCTGCATAGTGCACTCTCCTCCTGCATATTCATCTGAATCTGCGATGCAATCGCATGCAAAAGAACAATCACCTAGAGGCTTCCTGTGAAAGGCATATCGGGAATCGCTAATTTCCTCCGCGCTTTAACAAAAGAGAGGCAATGCTTTCTTTTATATGTCCTATTCTCAAGTGTGACAGCGTAGACGATCTGATTCTGGATTGTTTGCATCGTATTTTTTTTTTTTTTTTTTTTTTTTTTTTTTTATAACCTTAAATCAACAATTTTAATGAATTCAACAATTGAATTTCAATAGAGAGGATTTCTGGGACGAGATTTTGAATCAGCAAGGAGGCAGCCACAATGAAAATCTCTCATGGACATTTTCACGCGGGCTCGGTTTGTTTGCGTCATGTTTTTTAACCTTGGAAAAAAAAATGAAAAACAAAAAACAACCCTTTTGAAATTGGTGTCCGGACACCCCTCCCGCAATTTCACCCCTGACACTTCCTCCCTAGGACAGTCTCCCCCCCAGGATATTCCCCCCACTCTTTCCCCCTTGTAAAATTATTTTATAAAATAATTAAAAAAAAAAAAAAAAAAAAAAAAAAAAAAAAAAAAAAAAAATTGGGAGGCAGAGTTCGAACCGCGAATCTTTCTGCTATTGATTGAGCTATAGCTGGAACTTGAGAACTTCGAGTAAAAAGAATGTTGATTTCTGGAGGTACGGCACACTATGGTGCCGAATGCCTATTTAACTACCATAAAGTCTAGTTTATCCTGAAGACAGGTGAAAGATGCTGATCATGTGGGGTTTTTTAGGCCGCTGATCACGAATTTGTAGTCCGTTTTTCAAAATTTTCAAATCCAAAATTGCGTCTACACAGGGTGTAACAGATGTGCCCCCCCCGGTCTAACTTTTGAACGAGTTGAGATAAATTGTTGCGGTTTAGACCATTCTTCATAATTTTAGTTGAACTTTATTTTTTTGGGGGTCAAAACCCCCCACCCCCCTAGGGGGCCCCCAAGGGGGGCTATCTCACAAATTTTATTTGTCAACCCCTATCTTGTGATACATCGTTTGAAAGGGCGTAAAATTCTAAGACTTTTGGCGCAAACCGAAGGTCGATATCGTTTTTCGTTTTCGATATACCGAAAGTCAAAGTTCGACTTTGACCCATTTTAAAAAAATCAGAACTCCCATTTAAAAAGTCGGAATTTAAAAAACTGGGGGTCTAAAATACTCTAAAAAACAAGTACTTTTGAGAAAAAAATACGGTTCTGCCATAAATTTGGTCAAAATTTGGTTTTAAAGCCCTCCAACAGTTGTCAAAAAAATTGCCCATCAAGGGGTCCGTCTCAGAATTTCCGAGGCACGACCCCTATCGAGTGATGCATTACTCAAAAGATCCCATAAAACTGAGCATTTTGGCGCAAACCACAGGTCGATATCGTTTTTAGTTTTCGATATATCGAATGGCTAAATTGGGTTTTCACCCATTGTCAAATTTCGATATATCGAAAACTAAAAACGATATCGACCTGCGGTTTGCGCCAAAATGCTCAGTTTTATGCGATCTTTTGAGTAATGTATCACTCGATAGGGGTCGTGCCTCGGAAATTCTGAGATGGACCCCTTGATGGGCAATTTTTTTGAAAACTGTTGGAGGGCTCTAAAACCAAATTTATGGCAGAACCGTATTTTTTTCTGAAAAGTACTTGTTTTTTAGAGTATTTTGGACCCCCAGTTTTTTAAATTCCGACTTTTTAAATGGGAGTTCTGATTTTTTGATAATGGATCAAAGTCGAACTTTGACTTTCGAAATATCGAAAAAGAAAAACTATATCGACCTTCGGTTTCCGCCAAAAGTCTTAGAATTTTACGCCCTTTCAAACGATGTAGCACAAGATAGGGGTTGCTATTTGAAATTTTGAGATAGCCCCCCTTGGGGGCCCCCTAGGGGAGGTGGGGGGTTTTGACCCCCAAAAAACTGAAGTTCAACTAAAATTATGAAGAATGGTCCAAACCGCAACAATTTATCTCAACTCATTCAAAAGTTAGACCGGGGGGGGGGGGATACATCTGTTACACCGTGAATGTACAGGGTGTTTCACGTAACCTGCTCACTATGGTTTTCATGAACGGGTGACGATAAAAAAATCTGGAAAAATCGGTTTTATAGTAACTCGGACCTGAACTTTCATTTAAAAATACTGCCACAACCCAAAATTTGGTTTTTGTGGGGTTTTCAGGGGAGGCGCCCCCCTAATCTCGAGATTTTCAAATAGCAACCCCTATCTTGTGATACTTCATTTGAAAGAAGGTAAAATTCTAAGCATTTTGGCTCAAACCGGAAGTCGATATCTTTTTTCGTTTTCGAGATATCGAAGGTCGAAGTTCAATTTTGGACCAATTTTCGAAAATTCCTTACTCCTACAAACATAGTCGTAAAACAAAAAACTGCACATGTTAAATGCTCTACTTGATGAGTACTTTCAAGAAAAAAATACGAATTCACAATCAAATAAACCGGAAGTCGACTTCTAGGCAACTTAACATTTTTGGCGGGAAAACCCCCATTTCTCAAAATTCTCAAATGGCAACCCCTATCTTTTAATACTTCATTCGAAAAGGCGTAAAGTTGTGCATTTTGGCAAAATCAAAAGTCCGATATCGTTTTTCTAATTCGATATATCGAAAATCGAAGTTCGATTTAAACCATTTTTCGACCCTGTAAAAAACGGGTCCTATCGTGAGATATAGCATTCAAAAGCACACAAAAAACCAAGAATTTTAATGCAAACCGGAAATCAATACATTTTTTTGCGGTTGAGATATCGCAAGTCAAAGTTTGGTCTCTGGTTAGGGCCTACCTTAAAATTTGACTTGCGATATCTCGACCGCAAAAAAAGGTATTGACTTCCGGTTTGCACTTAAATTATTGGGTTTTTGTGTGCTTTTGAATGCTGTATCACACGATAGGATCCGTTTTTTACAGGGTCGAAAAATGGTTTAAATCGAACTTTGATTTTCGATATATCGAATTAGAAAAACGATATCGGACTTTTGATTTTGCCAAAATGCACAACTTTACGCCTTTTCGAATGAAGTATTAAAAGATAGGGGTTGCCATTTGAGAATTTTGAGAAATGGGGGTTTTCCCGCCAAAAATGTTAAGTTGCCTAGAAGTCGACTTCCGGTTTATTTGATTGTGAATTCGTATTTTTTTCTTGAAAGTACTCATCAAGTAGAGCATTTAACATGTGCAGTTTTTTGTTTTACGACTATGTTTGTAGGAGTAAGAAATTTTCGAAAATTGGTCCAAAATTGAACTTCGACCTTCGATATCTCGAAAACGAAAAAAGATATCGACTTCCGGTTTGAGCCAAAATGCTTAGAATTTTACCCTCTTTCAAATGAGGTATCTTAAGATAGGGGTTGCTATTTGAAAATCTCAAGATTAGGGGGGTCCCCCCCCTGAAAACCCCCCAAAAACCAAAGTTTGGGTTGTGGCAGTATTTTTAAATGAAACTTCAGCTCCGAGTTACCATAAAACCGATTTTTCCAGATTTTTTTATCTTCACCCGTTCAAGAAAACCATAGTGAGCAGGTTACGTGAAACACCCTGTATAGTAAGCAACTAATTTTGACCAAAAATCAGGTGAGGTGTTTTGTCTCCGAGGTTCTTCAGGCCACTGATCATGAATTGGAAGTCTGTTTTTCAAAATTTTGAAATCCAAGATGGTGGCTTTACAGGGTGTTGAAAAACTGTTCCCAAATATTTCAGGGGCGGATTCTAAAGGTCAAAAAAATACTTTTTTTCCTATAAACATGGGTCCGAAATTGCGTCTTTTCGAGTTAGTGTTGCAAAGTTTCCGAAAAACAAATTGAAAAATTGTCATAACTCCCTCTTGAATTTTTCTTAATGCTCGTAAATAGGTACACTGACGTAGTTTTAGGCGTTCTTGCCGATTTTGGCCGTGAAAATGCTGTATGCAAAAATTTGAGGGGAGTTATGGGGGTTTTTCTTGATTTTTCTCACTTTTTTGGGCCAAATTGGATGAAAACATGCTTTCGGATTCATTGAACCCAAAAACGATTAGCATTACTCAAAAGATCGTAAAAAAGTATGCATTTTTAATCCTTACAAGTTTTTCCAATTCGTAAACCATTTCCGAGAAAATCGTCCCTGAAGTTGGAGAAGTCGGCCAAGAATTGACAGAATCAAAGAAAAGGCGATTATTGGCCGACCTCTCCAACTTCAGGGACGATTTTCTCGGAAATGGTTTACGAATTGGAAAAACTTGTAAGGACTAAAAATGCATATTTTTTTACGATCTTTTGAGTAATGCTAATCGTTTTTGGGTTCAATGAATCCAAAAGCATGTTTTCACCCAATTTGGCCCAAAAAAGTGAGAAAAATCAAGAAAAACCCCCATAACCCCCTCAAATTTTTGCATACAGCATTTTCACGGCCAAAATCGGCAAGAACGCCTAAAACTACGACAGAGTACCTATTTACGAGCATTAAGAAAAATTCAAGAGGGAGTTATGACAATTTTTCAATTTGTTTTTCGGAAACTTTGCAACACTGTAACTCGAAAAGACTGCAATTTCGGACCCATGTTTGTAGGAAAAACAGTTTTATTTTGACCTGTAGAATCCGCCCCTGAAATATTCGGGAGCAGTTTTTCATCACCCTGTATGTATATAAACAACACCTTTCACCCGTTTTGTGATACTTGCACTGTCGCCAATTTCTGTCAAAACTTTCAAAACGGAAAGGCATGACGGGTGAGAATGGTAAAATTCACCATTGCATAACAGTCACTCTAAATCTATGTCCTCCCATAACTCCCCCCCCCCCCCAATCAAAAGTCTAGTGACGCCTCTGGGATTATAAAAAAAATGAATTGAGTTATTCTTTGGAGTTATTCCACGTTTACGCGTATACGTGGTTTTACCGGAGAACCCGAAGTGGGAATCCTCGTGCTCTAAAGCTTTCCAGAGTCCAGACATAGAATATGTATAGTATGGAAGGGTTCATGCGTAAAATGAACCATCCACGATTCGTTTTTATCACCTATAACGGTGTGCTGGACAACTCATGTGACAAGAAAGCATAAATTTTGAAGAGCAGGAGCTGCCCTGCCACTAATCACTAGACCAGAATAATATTGGCAAATAAAGTTTATCTCTAAAGAAACCACGTATAACTAATTGAGTTATTTTTCTCCTGTGCTGTTGTCAATGGCGTACGCAGGAATTGGTCTCTCTCGCTCTTTTTTCTATTTGAGTGAATGTACTAGAAAAGGAAAGAGATAGGGGCTGAAGTCACGTTCGAGCCCCTGTTTCTGTCCTTTTCCTACTCATGTGTTCAAATGGGGAAAGAGAGAGAAAGACAAATTCCTGTGTACGCTACTGGCTGTTGTCAACGGAGTGTAATAATTTTATTTTACCCGTATAATGTTTTACAAGACCCTTTCTATGTCCTGCAATGCCCTTTCTTGCTTTCTTTGAAGATGCCCTTTCTAAAGAAACTTAGATTTTACAAATCGGAACTTGAGAACTGAAAATACACGGAATCAAACTTCTAAATGCGTATCATCTCTCACAATAGCTATTTTCGTTTCACGTGGTTCTCCGAAGAATGACAAAACCAAGCAAAATAAGGACAGTTTGGGATGAAGAACGAAACACGAAATCAACTTTTATTTTTTAGATGAAATATAGTGTTAACAAATGAAAGAGAGAGATGAGATGATATGATGATGTGGGAGTGGAGAGGGAGTGATGGAGAGAGAGGATACCGGAGGGAGAACTCTGCAGTGGTGTTGGTGTGGCGTTGCCGTTGGCCCTCTCTCCTCGGCAGCAGCAGTGAGACCTGCCGACTCCGACTCCGACTCCGACTCCTACTTTGCCGACCCGTCCCGTCGCGGCGTTGCCGATCGTTTGATTGTCGGATGAAAAGCGGTGCATTCTTCCCCGCGTAAATGTAAAACGCACCAATATATCCTTTCACCGTCCAACCGGCAACGCGGCGCCGCTCGCGGTCGGTTCTTTCCACGCTTCGCTCGACGCGCTCCTCAGCTCCGCTTCGCCAGTAGTCAGCTGTGAGCTGTGCTCTCCGTCAGCGCAATCGCTCTCTCTTTTGCTCCTCTGGAGTCTCCTCGCCGAAAAAAATCAGCCCGCGTTATCACTCCTCGCGTCAGTGTTTGTGATTTTGTTATTGTTGCTGTTCCATCTGGAGGTGTTCTTTATTGTGTTTATCAAGTGTGACTAGTGTGAGGTGTTTCTTAGTGCTACGTGACGTCGTCTACAATATGCGATTGGATTACTGCGCCCGAATAACAAAATAAAAGTGAGAATAATATTGTCGTCTCTCGGAAGAAGTATACTTAAAATCTGTACCTACTAATAGTGAAGAAGCTGCTAATTTGTGTACTGTTCCTCGACTCAACGTTAACATACCTTTTATCGGACGTCTTTACAATGGGATTTGGACTAATGGCTATTAGTACTATGAGTCAAAGGCGTTTTTCCAACTACTTTTAATTCCCAATCTAGTTTAACTCCTCTACACGGACCTAACCTCTAAACTGTATCCTGTATCCTTATAACGTAATATATGTAGCGTTCTAGAATTCATCCCTTTATTGTCTCGATGCAGAAAAGATCATGAATAGCAGCACTTTTCAATATATATAGGTATACTACATCACAGGATAGCGTAATCTTCTTTGCATGGATGCAGTAAATGGTTGACTTCTAGAACGCTACCATAGTCTCTTCCTCGCGTTGCTCTTTAAGGAAGTGATTGACTTTTGATTCTGATTGAAGTCCTTCTGATCCATTTTCGATAACCCAACTTGCATCGTATCTCATCTTTAGTGAACATCTTTTCTTACCAAACCTCAACCTCATCTAAGTTTACGTATAACAGCACGATTGGAATTATTTATCGTCTTTTTTGTTCCTTCTTTTCATGCTTCCTTTGAGCAACCGGCGGAATTGATCTTTGTATGTGGTCTGAGACATTATTTTGATTTACTTCTGGACCAGGTACGCATGTGTTAGAAATGGATGGAAGAGGGGGCCAAAAACACGGGACTGCCCCTGATTTATCCTTTTCTAACTCACGCACTCTCATGGTGAAAGAGAAAGAGAAGGATGAATTCCAGGATACGCCTTTGATGTCTGGTACTCTAATCAATCCGTTGCATAGTTTCGGAGATCTAGAGATCTCTCGCCTTTTTCGCCCTTCCGAAAAGGCATTGAGGAGATCGATGAAAAGACGGAACTTATTGAAGCGTTCATAAACAGCTGTGGAAATTAGCGATTGTGCGTAACCAACGAAACGTATATTATAGCTATAGCCTGTAACGGCAAGAAACTGAAACCAGCTACGCAGGTATCATAGGACATTCCCGTCCAATTTACCACTTTCTATGGAAACAGAAATCTGTCCAAAGAGTAAATAAGAGTAGCAACTGAATGGAAGGCTTGCGAGGTCAACGCAGATAAGAGATCGGAACGCGGGCTGGCCCCTGATTGGCTGTAAGCCTGGTGTAAAACTGTTTCAGGCCATAGGGAAATTAACCCGGGGTTTTCGTTCCGGGACGTTTATCACGAAACCTGTGCAAAATTGCCTCGAAACAATAAAAACGAGCCGATTTAGCAGAATTTTCCGAACAAATTGATAGATTACAACTACCAGAATATTGCAAATTCGAGAAGACTGTCTCAGTTGAAAAGTACACGTAATAATGAGTTACTCAAACACTGCTCAAACACACGCCAAGCATGTAAACACAATTGAAACTAGAGTGAGATGGCAGTACTTACATGGGGGTTACGACGTTACGTGAGAGCAAGAAAGACAAACTGTCTTTGTTTGGAACGCTGCCGGCTGCCTCCATCGCGCATTTAAGTGGATTTAATGAGTTTCGGAGTGAATTTCGCGAGCTTTTAACTCTGCCATCGTTATTTTTGCAGGTTTTTGTATCTGAGCCGACCCTTAAATCGCTCTCAGCAAAAGTGTGCAACGCAGCCCCATTAAAAATTGAAATAAATATTTTTTGAGATTTAATTTAGGAATGAGTTCTGGGACCAATAAATGTACGGCCACACGGTCCTCGGCCCCAAGTCAGCCACAAGTCCGCCCTAAGTACTTCAACAAGCATCGGCCACCAGCCTACGGACCGCATCGGACCGTTTTAAAATGGCGCAACCACAAAACTAACCTCCAAATAGCACTTAGGGTGGGTTAGAGAGGCTCTAGACCCGCCCCAAGTAACGTAAAGTTGGGTGCGCAGCGCACCCAACATTCCGATGTGCCGTTAAAGAAATGTGAGGTCGCCATTTTTAGGTACGACCTAAAGCCCGTTTGTATCGTACATTTATTGGGCCCAGGTCTTAGTAGATAACTCGAGAAAAATTATATTGGTTGAGGAATCGCGTTGCCATCCTGAACTCGAGACTAACGTAAATAGCTGTCATCATAGCTCTTCCGAGCATTGTTCGTCCTACTCAGCAAGACCTGAGGCCCTGAGGCATACATCCCTCCTTCTTTACTGTATAGTGTTACTGTGTTAGTGTATATCTATAACTATCGGTTCCTTCACTCTATTGTTAGTCATTTCCTTTCCTTGGTTGCCATGCTCGTTGCTCAATCTAAAGAAATCAACCAATCTCCTCTGCACAAAATCTAGCCGCTTTTTTATCTGTACAATACTTTCTCCGTTCTCGTTCTCGTTTTCTTAAACTGACAACCAGTTTTTCCTACTGCCCAGTGCCCACTCCTTCTGAGCAACGGATACCAGCTTCGCAGATTACCTATCATAATTTTTGGTCAAACGATCATCAGTGCAGGCCCCTACCGAAAAAAATTCAGCGTTCGTCACTGGAACGAGGTATACCAGTTAGTAGAGAGGCTGATACATGTTAAAAGTCCGATCCCAAAGTGTGACAGCCTGGACGTTCTGGTTTGTTTGCCTCATATTTTTTAACCTCAAATCTAAAGTTGTTATTAATCCAGTGGAAATTGGTTTTAAATGAAAGTACAAGTGTTTTTGATTGGCTATCTGGACACAGAACTCCAATACAACTATCCAGGTGAGAAGATTTGGGTTGTTTCTGTCATGAATCAGTTTCTTTATCGTGAAAATCCTTCAAACAGACACATTTATATCGATATCTGTGTCCAGAGAGCCACTCTTATGCACATGCACTATTGCACCTTCGTTTAAATCCAATCTCAAGTGAATTTGTCGCAACCCTCTTTTTAAATTTAAAAAAATGAGGCAAACGGTCCGAGCCTGTGTAAAATGTGTACAAGAAATTTGCATCGTGGGTGCCACATTGAAGTTTTTAATATCACGCCCCATAAATCCTCTCTTTCGGTAAAGCTCGTTGATTTTAATCGATTATCGAATGGGGTTCTTTCTAACTTTTGCTTGATGCGATGCAGTGTGGCGGGTTTCATACTTGCTGCCACCAGCCATAGTAAAAGCGCTGACTTTTCCACGTGGTCCAGTTATTGTTTCGCTTAAAACGCCAAGTATCGAAGAAGTGACTAATCTTCCCAAGAGTTTTTCCCGTATAATTTTAGTAATTATTTTTCAAGCTTTTAATCTGTAACGTAATCTTGTGCCGTTACAGGCACACGGTAGCCTGGAAAGTACAGTGAATACATAATTTCTGAATTTCTCCAGGTCATTTATGAATTCTTCTCGTGCAAATACTGTATCGGAAACCAATTTTTATTATATTTGGTCTATAGTTGTGGTCGCTGTTCCCAAAAAAAAAAACTATAAATGTTTTAAAGCTTTCGGATTCATGTTGATAGGGGAAAAAATTATTATTTTGACCTGAAAAATACATGGTAGAAGTTTGTAGGGACGTGGAGTTGATTTATACCCTGTGCATGCGGAACGGCAGCTCTGCGGGCCGATCATTTACTTTATCGTTAAAGCGATCGTTAAAACTGTCTACGAGTGATTCTATTGGTCGAAAATTGTAAAACTTGGCCGTTGCTGTGGTAACCATCGTTAAGAGTCTCGTTTTATAAAGGCTATTCATGAGTAACCTTTAAAAAACGGACACTATAACGATGGTTACCATAGCAACGGCCAAGTTTTACAATTTTCGAGCAATAGAATCACTTATATTACAGTCTTAACGATTGGTTTAACGATGACGTAAATGATCGGCCCGCAGCAGAGCAGACTCTTTCCTTGGATCTAGATTCTAGCTATCCTATATTCGCTATTCGCTATCCCGAAGCCTCCAGACTCGAATCCTCGGATGATTCACCGACACGGAGAAGCATGCGGGAGGCAGACAACTGCGCGGTGAAAGGGGCAGCGGGATCGTGGTGGTTTAATATCAGGCACCAGGCACCATAAAGAGATAGAAAGACGAGAAAACTGAGACGCATGCAGTGTTACCATCTTTCTGATAATTATGTAATTTTTTCCAGTGACTTATTGTTAATGTAAAGTTTGGCAATTTAAAGGGAAAGCTGGCAAGAATGCGCGGACGGATGCCTGCCACGCCCGCCCCCGCTTCGCCGCGCTTGTGACGTCACCGTTAAACCGTCTCTCGTCTGGTATTTCGGCCGAGTTCAACTCCTATCTGCTGGAGCGAACGGAGTCTCTCACACTCTTCTTTTCCTATGACCTTGGGACAAGAGAAAAATGATTAAATTTAATTGGTTCATCTGGAAACTGACCTTGACCACACCTTTTTACGAGCTGAGATACACTCACCACTCAGAGACAATCAGCTAACCAGCTAACGCTAACGAGCTAACGGCTGCATTAAATATCAATTTAAGTCTCGTAAATTGAGTTATACATGTTAATGTTATTATGAGCCATTTAATTAGTCGTAATGGACGTCAGCAACAGACAACAGACCTGTTTAGTGCCAAGTCAGGAAAAAAATTGGATCCAAACAAATGCTTCCTCTCACTCGCTCCCGTGGCTTTTTCTACTCTGATACTTAACAGAGAAAAGATGTCGGCAGGTCCTACTCATACTTTGTCATTGTACAATGCACGTGTTTCCCGCCTTTATTGCAATGCCGAAGCAAGAGGTTCGGTACCGGCTAGAGTAGGTATCTGGTATGTGGCTCGCAACTACGGACGGAAAGCTCGCTAGTCACACAACTTTGCTTCGGATATGCCTCATTTAGCTTTCCCAGGCGTATATTCGATAGAGCTCCAACTTTTTTTTTTTTCAGTTTATGCAGTCATTTTTCGGATGGTTGTCCGATTTTTCCCATTTGCATCAATGTAAAAGTTGGTAGTTTATAGGAAAACCCGGCAACATTGTGTAATAATAATTGTAAGAATCTATTTCGACATACTCTTCTCCGAGTACGCAGTAACTTCTCTGAAGAGAGAGCCTGATTATTTTTCTTAAAAACCTTAATTAGCATAAAGATATTCCATAGGGCTTCCCCCCCTCTTTTTTTAATCATTATGATTTAAGATAAGGTCGGTTTTCCCTTGGTGACAAAACGCTTGGATTTACGTGTTTCGCGTTGCAGTTCAACTTGAATCATGTTTCTGTTGCGGCTGAATTTAACAACTATTCTAAATTGTTGAACTTGTGACTCATCATCTCTTGTATATTCCTACTTTCCTAGGAAGGCCGGAATAATGAGTCAGGCGCAACTAGCTATATGTATAGGTATATCAATATAAGGGCTATGCTATATATGTTATATGTTATGCCGCATCTGCAGTCTGATTGAGTGGGCATCACAAGTCCTATCCCAAAATTTGGCGGCATGGACGATCTGACTCTGGTTTGTTTGCCTCATTTTTGAAACCTAGTAAATCAAAAATTGTAATTAATTCAGTGCAAGTTGCTTTTAACGGAAAGTTCAAATGTTTTGGGGTGGCTATCTAGACACAGAATTCCAACACAACGATCCAGATGAGAAAATTTGGCTTGTTTCTGTCATGCGTCAGTTTCTGTATCGTACAAATCCCTCCAAAACAAGCAGTTATATCGATTGCTGTGTCCAATGTTCTTTATTTATTTATTTATTTATTTATTTTTATTTATTTATTTATTTATTTATTTATTTATATTTATTTATTTATTTATTTGTTTATTTATTTATTCATTTATTACAATTTTCACAGTTACAAAAAAATGGGGCAGACAAATCGAGCCGGATTGAACATTTTTGTAAGATATTTCCATCGTGGCTGTTTCCACACGGAAAAAAAAAGACTGGTAGAGTAGAATTTACCATCTGCATAGCTGATTTTGGAGTCTGCCATCAAGTAGGGTAAATTTTACCATCATATGGTAAATGCAACGTACCTTGTGGTAAATTAAGGTAATAACCTGTTGGTACATTGCACCAAGATTTACTTTACATTTGCCATATGATGGTAAAATTTACCATACTTTATAGCAGACTCCAAAATCAGCTATGCAGATGGTAAATTCTATCCGTCTTTTTTTTTCCGTGCTTGGTGTTTCGAAATGACGTCCCAGCCCAGATAACCCGTCTATTGGTAGATGGCTTATTGGTCGCACGTAGTGTTGAAGGTTGTGGCTCGAAAAAGTCCTCTATTGATCACGTGATCTTGACAATGTGTAAGTGCGTCACCATGACCATACGGATTGTGTGTCTATACTGGCCTGAGGCCGCAGCGCACAAAAAGTGAACCCACAACAGAGTTGTTGTTGTTGACTAATATAATCTACAAGTTAATAGTCCCTGCTAAAGCCATGCTAGCCGTCAGTGGCTAAGCGTGCTATCTGGCAACGTAGCATTTTGTCAATTTAAACCCATAAGAAAGGTCGAATTCGGTGGTCATCGCCGATTCCTTTTATTTCGATAGTTTTCATGTGTTTAAGTGAGCCAAATGCATTGTTGCCTGATTGCACCACTGCTTTGCCGTAAAAATAAAAACTCTTTATAGCATACAGAGGGAGGACTACCTTCTATGTTGTTTGGAGGGGATGTGAAATGTATGAGTGGATTTTTTCGTCCCGCAAAGTGAATCGAAATGGAATGGGGTTTCCCGGTCATAATTCTACGAATGAAAATCAAGGTTATGATATGAACATGGAACTGCGAAATAACTTATTGTTAGATCTGCTGGTAACTCTTCATATTTGAGTGCTTGAAATGAGTCAATTGACGCGGGTTTTCCAAGAAAATATCAACGGAAAAATGTTTTTAAAGCGTAAGGTGGGGGGGGGGGGCGAGAGGGTGGGGGGACATGGAATAATTTCATGGCCAGAAAAAGCCGTGTTCCGATCCAGCGTGCGCCGGTAAGAGATCATATTTTACCGAGTTCTAGATAGGACGAGTTGATGTCGGTTGCTGAGTGAAAGCAAAAGCGGTGAATAAACCGGTTTTTTGTGAGGCAAGCTGAGTTCCGTGGAAAGAAGCGTAATATGTTTTGAATTCTTTCAGTTCTTGTACTATGACTTGTAAAAGATAGTCCCCTAATCGAAATTATTTCCCTTAAAATCTCTTGCTTGTTTTCAATTGAATATTTGATTTTTCATGAAACATTAGATTGACATTCTGCTTGGTTCCTTGAGCCCTTGAAAGCCGCAAATTTAGTTTAAGGTTGCCGAGATTCAGAACAGAAAAAAATTCCGATCAGCAGCGGGCCTATCTTTGAAATCATTCGATAAGGCTGGTAGAGTGGTAGACTGCGCGGATAAATGAAGAGATGGTATATTGGTCCCTGTGAAAGTGTTTATCGGAAAATAGAGCTCTGGGACCAAATAGTGTTGCGTCCTCACGGTCCCGCACGCAGATGATCGGTGAGCACTTACGGGGGGTATAAACTACACGCAAATATACTTACGTGCGCACCATCCAACGTCTTTCGGAGGACCGTCAAGCCGTAACACTATTTGATCCCTGTAGTAACCAAGCATGGGCGCCCGGAGCGGGGGGCAAGACTGGCAAGAGGGGGCACTTGCCCGACACCCCCCCCCCCCCGGAATTCAAAAAAGTCAACATTTCACGATAAAAATGAGAGGAAAACAGAAAATGAAATGTTAATAAAAGGAGTAATAGTTGACATTTAACTCCATTATTAGACTATTAGTTTATTTACTAATTTCAACATATTTTTTTGCAGAGAATAGTAAAATTATAATTTTCTTGCTATCGTTATCATCTGTTGTCCCTTTATCCATTGCATCAAACATTTCAAAAATTTTCAAAAACCTTTATGAGCCCTTGAGCTTTTTTTATGTTCCCAATCATCCACTGTGGACAGGCGGATAGAAATAGTTCCGCGGTTCTCAAGCGTTCACATGCTTTTGAGCTTGTGAACGTTCGTGGATCGCAAAGGAAATGATGCGGGAAGGTTTCAAGATTCAAATTAGACTAGATGCAATGAGATTCTTTCATAAGAACAGATAATTTCATGACTACGTTTTTTGAACCGTGAACGACTGCGGACATTAAAAAAGACGGCTTTGGTTTCTGAGCTCTATTTTCCGATAAACACTGTAGTCTACAGTCTGTAGAGGTATGCCTATGCTTCCCATTCATAGGAGCCCTTCATTCATCCAGTCTACCAGCCTCATCGAATAATTTCAAAGATCGGTCTGCAGGGCTCTTTATTTTCCTGGCCACAGTACTTCTAATTAAAAGAAACTTACCTTGAAAACTCCAAACAAAAACACTTGCCATTTTCTAACCGAGGTATATAAATCTTTTGTGTTAGAACATCCTGCATCATTTTGGGCAGTAACCTCAAAATCTTTTAAAATAGTGATTTGCAAAATTGTTTTTCGATCAGCGATAAAATGTATTTTAAGGTACGTTAAGACCTCTTTTTTCGCCACGTTACTCACTTTAGGAAACTCTTTATTCCAAGTTATATTTTTACTAGTTGGAAAGCCCGTGCTTCGCACGGTTGTGTTTTCTCTTTTTGTTTTTCTTCGTTTTTGTATTTTTCTTTGTATCATTTTACGAAGCGTCACACTGTTATTTAGTGTAATAATAGATTAAAAACAGTAATTGAACAAATACAAAAGAACGTGAATGGTTTTGCCTTCAATCAAATCAAATTCAATTGACAATTTTTAAGAGCGTACTATTATAATCACAAAATTATCATACTTTATTCGCTCTCTGTTTAAAAGTATCTCCTACATTTCAAACGAAAATTAATTATTTACGAATTAATTACTATTTATCTTATCAACGATCACTCATCCGCATTCGCATAGCATAATTTTTTTTCTCTTTCTGACCTTACACAATCATAATAATAAGAGGGTAATTTTTCTTATACAGGGTGTACGTACGGTTGTACCAGACCACCCGGATAGGGCATTTTTCTCGAGAACTACGGAACCAAATGATTTGAAACAAAAACAAAAAAATCACCTTCAACACCAACGTTCCTCCCATTACCTCCCTCTCGAAATCCACCACCCGACGCATCACCTCTACAACACGCAATATTAGCAAATCCCCAAAATTCGGCCGCAATCTCCTAGCAAAGGCAAACAACGTGGAAAATGATGAAATCTTCACACAAAAAGACATCGAAACACACGAAGCTACAAAATGAAAAGCTTGTACTTGTATAAATATACACGCGCAACTTACTTGCAAATTCTTTTGAAATTTTTCATCAAAACAAATACAATTAATTGAGCCTGTCTCGTCCTCTAAAAAAAGAATTAAAAAAACCATTGCCTCGCTTAGACTTCCGAACAGGCGTTGATTTTGTTACAATTCCCGAAACTAAAAAATTAAAAGAATAATGATCTAATTTGTTTATTTTAATGAGATCTATTTTCAACCCGTGAAAGATTGAAGGTTAAAAATTGCGCTAAAAAAAGAAAGAAAGAAAAAAAAAAAAATCATTTATCAGCTGATCTAATAAAGGCAAACAAACATGATCACTTCATTGCGCGCTCTCTGGCGGGTTCTTCTTGAAGCATTACTTTCGTGAGAAGGTATCCTATAAGTAAAACCATGATCTGTGTCGGCTCTTTAAAGCGCCCACTTTTCGAAAATATCAGCTGACTCAAGACAATCACAGAAAAAGATTATACATCCGAAAAAAAACTAACTATTTGTACGTAATTTTTTTTTAAATTTCAAACAACGTATGATCAAATTATCATATGGAAAATCATCGGAGTCCTTAATACGCATTAGCAACCAATAAAACGGTTGTCAAGCACGGATTTCTTTCCATTCCATAAGACTAATGCGAGTGAACGGAGCAGACGATACTCCCTACTCACTCGCACTCATGCTATCTTATGGGAGAAACCATAAATCAGGCTCCTAACCAAAAACCGTACGGATTTTTTATGGTTTAGGATTTTTGGCTCCATTTACAGCAAGCAAGGATGCTCCCTGCAAAATTTCAGCTCCGTAGCACAACGGGAAGTCAGTAAAGAACTGGTGGAAAGAATATGTACACCGACTCCACACGGCTTTTATATATGTATATTAGATAGATAGATTTTATTTTTTCTTGTCAAGTATTATACGCGGGTTTTCTCGTCCCCTTTTACACTTGGACTTTTTCGTAGCCGCACTAAATTTTTGTGGGCTCTTAAGGTTTTGGACATTTTTCGACTCGAACGTTGTTTACTGGAAATTGCGTCTAAAAACCTTGAAAAGTGGAGTCTTAAACTCTCTTAATCAAGGATGTTAACCTTTCGATCTGTGTGAGCTGAAGTAACCGTCGAGTTGTCTCGAGAGCATCAGATCCAGACGATCCAGTGCTGCCGTTTCGCGTATACTTTTTCAACTCTTCGATGATTTCACCGGTCGAGAAAAGATTACACAGTTCAGTTTATTTAGTTTATGCCTGTAATGCACGAAAATACTCGTATGTGTTATCTTTTTTCAGTCGGTGGAGTCGTTGATGACTTAAAAAACGTTTGCATATTTTAATCATTTAACTGCGATTGCATCGATTGAAGGAAGATAATATATAAATGCGAGTATTTTCGTGCGTTACAGTCATGAACTGAACTGTGTAATCTTTTCTAAAGCGGTTGAATCATCGGTGAATTTGAAAAAATGCCATTAAAATATACGCGAACGGCAGCACTGATCAGATCAGATCTCTGTTCAAGTCATCACCCATGATCTCTGGTTGGCACAATATCGCCTTCCTCAAACGCCTAGTGCTGACTGACTGATGACCCTGACTCAAGTGCCGCCGCCGCCGCCGCCGCCGCCCCCCCCCGCCCCATCGCGGTTAATCCGCGCGACTTGAACGCTGCGATTCGTTGAGCTGCAAGTTACGCCACTCTCCAATCGTTCACCCGCTGATTTTTCCGCCCGATCGCCAGCAGGATTCAGGACACGAATCAGTGTTTTGACGCACTCCCAATTTTCCCGTCCAGCGTTGCCATATTTTAGGGTAGGATTTTAGGGATATCAGTAGATTTCCCTCCAGGATAATTGTAAGATCGACTGATATTTCTCACATCTGGCAACGATGTTCCCGTCTTGCTCAAGTCTGCAACCAACGTCTCCGCTTCGTCATTCGCACGTATCGTTCGCGCCATCTTAAGCCGGGTCCACACCTGAGCATTTTGGCGCACCGCACGGCGCATGAGCATGCGCCCGCATGCTCATGCGGTGTGGGCTTTGCGGAGATTTTTTTTATTTCGACGAACAGGCTGCACCGAATGGCGCACGAGCACCGCCTCGGTCTGTTCGCCCGTGCTCAAGAAATATTCGTCCGGATATAAAGAGTCCACGCGCTACTGAATGCGTCCACACCTGCGTTCGCACCGCACGGAATTTCCTTTGACTCGGGTCACAAAAACCGCCTCCCTGAGCGAGCACGGCCGAACAGTCCGCACGCCATAACGTATGGCTCATTCTGTGCGGCGCGACGTCCACATTGGCACGCATTCGGGCGAATGCTGTACGGTACGCCGTGCGGTGCGGCGAAGTGCTCAGGTGTGGACCCGGCTTTATTCTTTCAGACAGCGATCGTAATATTTTCATTTTTTATTTTTTTTATTTATTTTTTTATTGTTATTCTATTTTTACACGTGTTTTTTTGTTTTTTTCTTTTCTTGTTTGCTTTGTCTGATGGTTCTGGACAGTTTTCGCGATCGCGACGCTGATTACGGTATTTTCACGCTTCCTGAACTTGAATGCGGCTCAAAGCTAACCGCGGGCTGAGCCACTCAGTTGTGGTTGCCATGGCAACCCAGTCCAGTGCCGCACACTGGCTCGAAACATAGCTTTTTGCGGTCGAGATATCGCAAGTCATAGTTTAGTTTCTGCTTAGGGCCTACCTTAAATTTTGACTTACGATATCTCGACCGCCAAAAAAGGTATTGACTTCCGGTTTGCGCTAAAATTCTTGAGTTTCTAGGCGCTTTCGAATGATGTATCACACGATAAGATCCATTTTTTACAGGGTCGAAAAATGGTCCTAATCGAACTTAGATTCTCGATATATCGAATAAGAGAACCGATATTGGCCTTTGGATTGCGCCAAAATGCACAACTTTTTCAGCCTTTTCGAATGAGATGTTCAAAGATAGGGGTTGTCATTTGAAAATTTTGATGAATCGGTGTTTTCCCGCCAAAAATTTTAAGGTGCCTAAAAGTCGACTTCCAGTTTGTTTGATTCTGAATTCGTATTTTTTTCTTGAAATCACGCATCAAGTAGAATATTTTACATGTGCAGATTTTTGTTTTACGACTCTTTTTGTAGGAGTTATGAATTTTCGAAAATTGGTCCAAAATCGAACTTCGACCTTCGATATCTCGAACAGGAAAAAAGATATTGACTTCCGGTTTAAGTCTAAATGCTTAGAATTTTTCGCCCTTTCAAATGAGGTATCACAAGATAGGGGTTGCCATTTGAAATTTTCGAGATTAGGGGGGTGCCCCCCCCCCCTGAAAACCCCCCAAAACCAATTTTTGGGTTTTGACAGTATTTTTAAATGAAACTTCAGGTCCGAGTTACCACAAAACCGATTTTTCCCGATTTTTTTATCGTCCCGCGTTCAAGAAAACCATAGTGAGCAGGTTACGTGAAACACCCTGTATACCTGTATATCTGTAGAGCAGTAGAGCTATTGGTTTATGTACCATTATTATCCATCAAGGTCTTGAACCGATCTTACAAAATTAGTCTTACTCGCATTCGTTTCTCTATTTTTGTTTGAGATGACTCTCGCTTTTTGCGAATGAAGGGCTCTCTGGCGCGACTTTTTTGAAGTGACTCGCGGTTTTGCGAACCCATGCATCCGCGCCCGCCCGCCGCACACTGGTGTCACTGGTCACCATGGATCCAAATCAACGAGCTATACCTAAACATTTATTTTTGTTTTTTTAGCGATTGATAATGAAGCAGTAATGCTTTGAAACGTCTCGTTTTTTACCGTGTTTGTTTTTTAGCCTTGTTTCCCCATTTTAATTTTCAGTGTATCGATCATATTGGGCTACATACATTTTGTGTATCTATAGAGTGGCAGTCTAATGGGTAACCTGTGTAACCACCATGGGGGATTTTTAGGTTAGGTTAGGTTTAAGCAAGTAATTTTGTCAATTTACTATTCCCACGTATTTTCGAATCCGCGTCGTCGTCGCCGCTTCAAAATACATGGGGATAAATGGGCAAAATTACTCGCTTGAACCTCACATAAAAATCCCCCATCGTATGGTTACGCAGATTGCCCCCCGCTAAACTGCCACCCGAAATGAATGTAGGTATAGCTCGTTGATCGATACTATTCGAAACTTGAATTTCTTCGGACAAGAAAAGTTCTTGTCTTAGGCTTTAAAAAACATTTCAGAATTGATGTTTTCGTGAGGAAACCATGTTTGTTTAACTCATTCTAAGCTTTAATATGAATTATCTCACACATCTCCAAGTCTCTACGGTATTTATGCATCTTGGCTCCTATAAATCCCCTCATTTTTTACAAGATTAATTTTCTTTTGAATAACTCTTATCGCCGTCGAATTCGAGTGGGGGGGGGGGGGTTCATTGTACCGTTGCGTTGCGTAGGAATCGATCAGTGGCGTTTTAAACATCGACCGTAGAAAGTACGCAGGAGAGGACATTCAACCAAAATTGCATCTTCCGCGAGCAGATTATCCCGAAGTGTGAGGCCGGATGAGCCTGGTTACGGGAGGTGAAGGGTCGGGCGGATGGAAATGGTGACAGGAGCGATGAGGCGGGGGGATTTGGGGGGGGGAGAGTGTCATCTGCCGACTGATCACGAGTATCTCGACTCTCCGGCCGAGAGAGCGTAACGTATCGTCTGTGGTTGACCTCATATCTCCTGAACTGAGGGAAGAGAGATTACGGTGATTGGGGGGGGGGGGGGGAGAAGAAAGAGATATACGTAGAACGAGGAGGCGGGATGCAAGAGAAGGAAATAAAGGAGGGAGAGCCTAGATCGAAGGGTCAGATGGGGGGAGGGGGGATGGTGGTCCCACGATGGGATGCGCGGGGATTAATCTCGCTCTCTCGGAGGAGGAGAAGATTTGATAAAATTACTGATCCTTGTTGTCCACCTGCCTGCGCCGCGATGCGAGATGGTGATGGGGCCCTCCTACAGCCGCGCCGGTCGCCCCCCCCCACGCGTCTTGGGGCCAGTGTTCGCTCTCCTTGTCGGTGATGGTGGGGGTGGAGAGAGATGATGACCGGGGGGGGGGGACTTCTCGAGGGAGCTTGTTGCGGGTTGACTGTACTCGGTATACATATAGACTCACTCGTCGCCAGTCGGAACAACGACCAGCAAACCAAGAAAGAACGGTCGTTGTAACAGTGTAACAGGACTGCCAGATTTGATGAAAAATATGCTTAAATTGGACCATAAGACTTTTTGTAAAATGTGTTTTTTCTCCAAATCCGGCAACGCTGCGCTGTAATGACTCGGACCGCAAGGTCTCTATCACGATTGTCGCCCCCGCAAGGTTGCCGCTTGCCCGCGACGCGACGCGACGAGCGTTGTAAGCTCGACCGTTTTATCGATCTATCGATGTCAATTCGATCTATCGATGTCAATTGTCGATGTTACCGATTTCAAGTGTCCATAAATGAGGATCTGTTTTGGTCTACAGCTGATGGCGATTCAAGTTATCCATCACCCGGATCACCGAAACGGATCGGTTGCAAGCTTTTGCTGCAAGAGGGTAGCCAACATCTAATCAGTCATGAGTTTTAGGTTATGCGGGTGCCACACTGCCACCATTGAATGCGTTTTTGCACATGATTGTGTTTACCAAAGTGGATTGCCTGTTTACATTGTCAATAGAGGCTCCCCTCCCTCGGTGTTTGACGGGTAAAAGAGTTAATTGGCGATAGACCTGATAATTTTAATCTGCACGATGGATCTCAAGAACGTCCACAATAATATGCCCATAAGAAACTCTAAAAGCGTTATTAGATGGCGATGAGCAAAGGCAGTGAAAGATTACACGGTTAGAAACTTTACATCACCGTTCACTGTAATGCTTGCTTTGGACCGAAACACAACTACGGCCCTTAGCATTTCAACAAATCAATGAGCACAATGAGCAAAAACGCATCCAATGGCGGTGCCCGTGGTTATTTCATTTGTCTTAACTCTCGAAAAATACGGACTCTAGGTCTTAACCCGTTGACACACGAATTTTCAATTTATAGGAGATAAAAAATATCCCATTTCAGATTCTTCATCAGCTGATTGTTCCTAATTTTTCAAATTAAAACAAAAAAATCTGTACATTACGAAGCGAGATATGCGACGTCCATGGTTTTAATTTGGAAGTTGCGTGTCAATGACATTGAACCTATGTGCATTATTTTGGAGAAAGTGTTTCAATTAATCAATTATGTCGGAAATTACAAAAAGTGAACTCAGAAACCCAGATATTCGGATGCTTTCAAGTCAAATTTTCTAATGGCGTTGTAAAAATTAATTTTTTTTTCTTATTCGCGCCGTCTTTATTGTGTTATATTAACTTGTTTCCCTTCCATGTTATTAACTCTTTTCTTATAGGAACTCTTCTTTGGGCTACTATGGCTTTGAGTCCATGTTCTTATTCTGCTTAGTTTTTAGACACATTAAAGTGGCGTTAAGGTTTCCTGTATCGATAAACTGTCTGTTTCCCGCACGGCGCGGCTCATCGTTCGGCGACTGAAAATTCGTTTAAAGTGTCCTTGTATTACGTCATAAGTAATTCGCATTGAATCTAGTATCACTATTATATCAATGATTCACAGTTCAACTCTGGCACGCATATGAATATCTAGAAGCCATTCGGAGCCTGCCGCCGCTATCCAGTAGCGTTTCGGCCGCTAGAACAATCAGTACATCATATCATATACACGTACTCTAACGTACTTACACCGCGCGCGCATACTCGATCAGCTGATCCAACTCGTCCCGCGAACCTCGTTGGACGCCGCGCCGCGATCAGGTAGCGTAAACACAATCTGATTATGTTCGCTATAAATCGGTTATGCTTTACTTGGGATGCATTTCAGACGCAACACATTCGACGTTCGTGCCGTCCTGTGGTCGGAGATGGAAATAAATTGGTGAAAAACATGTGAAAATAAAGTCTGTGATGATAGTTTTCGACTAAGAAGCTCTATCTACCAACACAGAGGACTTATGGGATGCGATTTTGAAACACCAAGTAGGAGGAGGCAGCCATGATTTGAAATCTTGTATGGACATTTTCACGCGGGCTCGGTTAGTTAGCCTCATTTTTTTGAATCTTTAAGCTCCAAAAAAAAAAGGTTGTTGCGAATCCATTTGAAATTGGTTTTGAACGAAAGAGCAAGTGTTTCAGAGTGGCTGTAGCTGCAGGGCACAGAAATCGATATAATTGTTTTTGTTGGAAGGATTTGCGCGATAAATAAACTGACGCATGACAGAAGCAAGCAAAGTTTTCTCACCTGGACAATCATTGTATTGAAATTCTGTGTCCTGGTGCCATTCTGAAAGACTTGCACTTTCATTTCAATCGCAATGTCCACTGAATAAAATACAATTTTTGATAGGTTAAAAAGAATGAGGCAAACCATCCGAAATCGGATCGTCTGTGCTCTCACACTTTGCGATCGGACTTAACACATGATTTAGCTCCTATTTCGGTGTGTGGGAGCGACTTTTACTCTAGAATTCATCGGATCGGGGAGGTGGTGAAACTGAGATTACTTAAGTAAATGGAATGCAACTTTTAAATTTTATCGATAGATTAATCATTTCTACGCCATTTCTTGCATAAACAATAAAGATTTAGTTAAATACGTGCTTTCTATGCGAAATTGAAAGTACATATCCGGTAATCAGTGTACCCCGGCTGCACCGAGGTAAAACTCCGATAAAGCCGGGGTACGCCGAATTACCGGATTTGCTCTTTCGATTCTGCTTGGAAAGCACATATTTTACTCAAGCTTCATTATTTATGTAAGAAACGGCGCGTGGAAATGATTAATCTATCGATTAAATTTAAAATTTGCATTCCATTTATTTATAATCTCAGTTTCACACCAGCTCCCCGATCCGATGAATTCTAGAACTCTCCCTGTGGCTCGTTGTTTTCGACCTTTTAAGCTTGATTTAAACTTTCCAGTGCCATTTCTAGGTATAGATAATACTAAACTTCAAAGCTTGTTTAATGTGTCTTCTGTGATTAAATTTGGCCACGAAGACAAAAAATGAAGAAATAAATGATAAATTGATGTGACATTTTCTTTCTCTCTCATTTCTGGCCGCTTTTTGACCATCTCAGACCGCACTGTTCAGAGATCGAAAAAAAAGTGGCCAAAACTCATGTCATTGAGAAAAAGTAATAAAAATGCATGGTTTTGGAAGTGTCAAACGTTCGAGAAATATTTCTGAATTTGTCCTTTTTTAGTTTGCAAAATTATCTGGACATATTCTGACTTTTCGAGAAACAAGAAAATTATCCAACTTCAAAGGACACCGCGCTTTGCTTATGTGAACTGGCTCCCAGTCAATTTTTTTTTAAATTGAAATATGTTGCGTAAAAGTGTCTCCTGAAAAAAAGCTCTCACGGGCGGAAAAAAAGAATAATGACAGGATTTCGAGAAATTCGCGTCTAAAGTTGGGGACTATTTGCCCGGTGCTTCGTATTTTCGTACGTAGCAGGCCGCTTAACTACTACGCCAACTGGAAACCTTCTCGGCCGAATCGCCCGACTCAGCGCGCATTGATAGAACTACTTCCTTTTGCAGTCCCTCACAACTGCTTATTTGTTTACCCCACACCCACTGCTCTGCCTCAACGGCCATGCTTCCCCCCTCAATCAAAATAAATAAATCAATGAATAATAAAAGAGAAATAAACAAATAAACAAAAAAAAAAAAACAAAAAACAAAAAAAAGGACGCAAAAACTAGATGTCAAATATTGCGAGAGAAACAACAATGAACTATTATTATTCGGAACTACATTTACAATGAGGGAGAGAGAGAGAGGGAGAGAACAGATAGTTCGCAGAGGAAAAGAAAATGTTGATGTAGGTAAGTAATCAGTTGAGGGAGTGGTCAAGATGAAGCATGGCCGTTGAGGCAGAGCAGTGGGTGTGGGGTAAACAAATAAGCAGTTGTGAGGGACTGCAAAAGGAAGTAGTTCTATCAATGCGCGCTGAGTCGGGCGATTCGACCGAGAAGGTTTCCAGTTGGCGTAGTAGTTAAGCGGCCTGCTGCGTACGAAAATACGAAGCACCGGGCAAATAGTCCCCAACTTTAGACGCGAATTTCTCGAAATCCTGTCATTATTTTTTTCCGCCCGTGAGAGCTTTTTCTCAGGAGACACTTTTACGCAACATATTTCAATTTAAAAAAATTTGACAGGGAGCCAGTTCCCATAAGCAAAGCGCGGTGTCTTTTAAGTGAAAAAAAAGTCATGGAAAATTTTGTTTTCGACCTTTCAAGCTTGATTTAAAACTTTCCTGCGTTGTTATTTAAGTTTTCTCTGTGATTGAAATTGGTCTTGAAAGTCCATAAATGAAAAATTGATGAGAAGTTTTCTTCCTAATTTTTTGCCTTTTTTGCCATTTTTTGCCATTTTGTGGCATTTTGGGCCATTTTTTACGTATATCCATCATAAGACCATTTTGCGTGCTGCTCGCGTCACGTGACATGCAAATGGACGACTCGTGCTCGAACAAATGCAAAATGATATAGTGGGGGTGGGTCAATGGTGACGGACGGATGGTTATTGGTTGTATGGTGTTAATCAGTGTTGCCGTTCGTATAACTATCCTAATTTTCCCACTTGACTAAACGTATACTTTCGACGAATTAAAGATTGTCGCCAGATTTTCAGGAGCTATAAGTTTCGCCTTGACGCCTTCAAGGTTCCGGTTCGGCCTGTCTTCATACTCCTCACACCCCGCAGGCGAGGGGCCAGTGCTGGTGGGCTGGGGTGGTAGAGCCGTTGCAGATCGCAGTCCCTCACTTATACGCATAATCTTTGCGGCAGTGGTTGCTTTGAGTCCGTTGATGGGAAATATTGTACAGGGTCAAGATGATTTGGATCAAAAAAGTCAGATAGAAAATTGACCCCAAATTGCTCATTTTTGATATTTTCCAAAGCCCCCAACTCCCAACATTCTCTAGGGGAATATTTTGGGGGTTCGAACACATTTTTCAAGTGCCAAGGCGGAACTTAGCTCGCGAACATCTCGCGATAATCTGTAATCTGTCGACGGCACAAGTTGGTGAATTATTTCAACTTCTGGTAACATTTGGCGTCGATGCCATTCGTCGGTCGCACAAAACTCGCCCACCAAATTGTGAATTGCTTTTATTAATTTTTCGCAGGCAAATCGTAATCTTAGGCGAATAATAATTTTTTACTGTTAAAATCGGTTAAAGTTTGAAAGGTCGGAAACGATTATTATTAATGACTTTTTCTCTACTGAATTTTGGCGACCTTTTTTTTTTTCGATCTCTGACCAGTGACCATAGTGCGAAGTCTTGCCACAATCAATGGATCGCTTTCGATGAAACGGAAAGAAGATTTTCACGCAGTAAATAAATTATTACTAGGCATTAGGCAAGGCTTTTTTAAAGTTCTTGCTTGGTTCTTTTTAGGCTCGTGTTGTTTTTCCGTATTCCACTGAATAGTTAATTATGACTGTTGCATTGAAGAATAACTTTACAAGAAAAAAATGAAAAAAAAAAGAAAAGAAATGAGTGCCCCCTCCCCTCACCTTTCCGGAATACCTTCTCACTCGATCGCAAGACTCCCTCCATTTTGCTTAGTTCGATCTCTATCCAGTGAATTGGCATAACTCACTTTGACGTGCAGAGCTTTTTCTTTACGATTATATTCTTCTTGTTTAATACTTTATGAGGCTAATATTTTTCACCGTCGCGGTTTGATATAACTGCAGCGATTCCTAGCGGAACAATGAAATGTATGTTTTGTACGACATTCGTAAGGAAATGAAGCTCTATGTCCCTGCAATTTGGCATCAACGCCTTAGTATGCATCAAGTCGTATTTTGCCGCACCCTTTCAAAGCGCTCGTGCGGCTGCGCCACCACACAGTAGTTCATACGTGGGTTTTCATGGACAATAAAGAATTTTTTTAAGTAGATTCCAAGAATCTACTTATTGCAGAGGGTGCGATGTTGGATTTTTCGGGAAATTTTATCAAATGAGCACGTTTCATGGTCTCCTGAGTGAGAAAATACCACTCGTTGAAAATTTTATATATACATATATATATTTTTATATGTATGTTTCAGCCAGTTTTACCGTTTTTATGTCCTACGACCCTGTTCGTAATTTTTGGTTTTTATTTTTGAAATTTTTCTCAACTATTCGTTGGGTTTAATTCTTGGATGAGTTCGAAGATGGTGTAAATCCGACAGTTGGTTTTCGCGCTATGGGCCGTGTTTGAGTCGTAAAATGTGTTTTTGAGGTTTATTTTTGCGAGTGTTTTTTTTTGGGAAATTTATGTTGGCCGTTTTGTTACGCAACTTTTTTACTCGAGTCATTTTTTCGTGTTTTGCGTTGTAAGCGAGTTACAGTGATGTGTTTTTCGGGTTTTTTGGCAGTGTATTTATATGAAGAAATTGTTTTTTTGTATCGTAAATTTTAGTATATATCGTGGAGGATGTTTTTAGTTCATATGCTCTTTTCCTTGAATTTTCCTTGTGTTTTACGTGTTTTACGAGCTATTTCGTTTCTTGTGGGATTTTACAAGTGAAAGACAAGGATGGTTTATTGATATAATTGCTCTTTTTTTGTTTTACACGTACACTGTTGCTTAGGTACGTTATTTATTTATTTTCTTGTTTTATCAGCTGCTCTTATTCAGATTTATTTCTCATTAGCGTTACAAAGATTACACATTTTTCTATCTTGGTACTATAATCTTTTTCTTATGGGCAATATTATTTAAATGTTGAACAGCTGATAAAAAAAAAAAAATAATAATCCAAAGAAAATCAAAACATAACCTATTTATTAAAATTTGTGAAAAACTTATATAACCTAGCTTTTATTTCTCACTTGCATTGAAAATATTACACATTCCTCTATTGGTTATATAATCTTTTTCACAGTAATATTTGGATTTTGAGCAGCTGATAGAATAAAAAATAAAAAATCAACGAAAATTATAACCTGTATTTAAATTTGTGAAAAAATGATTTAACCAAGCTTGGAATCTACTTCGTCTTACCGGCCTGCCGGGAGGCATTTTTATTTTTATTTTTTGTATGGTTTTATTTTTTAATTTGCTTTGATCTGAAATGAATAATTTTACACATTACTCAGTTTTTCTTGCTAATTTCTGTTCATTATCTTGATTTTCATTTGTATAAAATTAAATGGAAGGAAAACCATGTTTCGATCTCACTGTGCGCCATTGCACCGTTTCACAGCTGTGAGCACTGAGCAGTTGAACAGTTGAACAGTGACCTTTTGTTAGGATGGGTCATAGGTGTTGGACACAGCTTTGCCCTCGCATCGATTTAAATTTAACGCCGTCAAGATGTATCGATTTATATCGCTTTTTATTTCGACCAGTGTCAACACTCGGCAGTTTTTCACGCAAGCATATTTACAGTTTTGTGCTCTCTTATTTTGTTGCATTTCTTTTAACAATTAGGTATCAATCGCTATTTCACATTTAATAAGCTGTTTTATAGTAAAGCGATGTATCGTATCGGTTGCTGTTCGGGAACTAGTGTCCTGTGTCCCCAGCGACAATAGGCATTAGGCTTGTTGCATAGATCGGAATTTTCATGGTTTTTTTTTTTTTTTTTTTTTTTTTTCCTTTTCTTTTCTTATGGAAAAACAGAAAGTCCAGAGTATGAGAAAAACGTTGATGGTTTCAGTTTTTCCCTACAATGCATGATTGTGGAGAAAAGACGAGGTGAAATTTGGGCCCGTTTGAAACTACCCCGTTTTTGGCGGAAGAGGCTGCGGTGGCTCTCTACGTCACGATTTGGATAGCCGAGCAGAGCGACTTGAGACCAGCGAGGCCAGCCGCTGTCCCTTTGAATTCTTACGGCACGACACTTACGCGACGATCGGACCCATCCCTCTTCACACGCGATTTTCTCGAATATCGTTTGTCTCACGTCAAAATCGAAGGGAATTAAATCGAAAGAGCGTTAAATTTCCATGCTGTTTGATGTCTATATTTTTCTGCTCGAGTGGATGAACATCAAATGATGCGCGATATTCAAATTTCAAGTTAACGCTTGCATTCGCATTGGAAATTGGAATAACGTCTCTGCATGGTTTCACTTGTCTCAACTTTCGAAATATTGATGGGGGCTCAAATCAGAAGTCGACTACCCTAGTCTTATAACTATGTCTAGTCTCTAAACGTTTAGGAACTCTTGATATATTCTAGGTGTATCCAGAAGGAATAAAGGTCTGTGTAGTGTGTAATGCATCGCTTCAGGACCCTCTTACTCCAACTAGAGTCCAGTTGTTGTACAGTCCCTGTGCATGAAAGAGGCTCGCCCTGTGAAGAATGAAGAAGAAGAAGAAGGAGGAGTCGATAGAGGCGAAGGAAGCGTCCACTCTGATTGGTTGGGTTCACCGAGGAGGCGTTCTTACAAGGCTTGTACGGGAAGGAGTTAATTACTTAAGTTATTTCTCTAGAAAAATCCAATTTTGCTACAGGCTGATACATGTTATAAGTCAGTGGCGCGGCGTAGCGTGCGATTTGGCAACGTTGCAGTTCGTCCTTTTAAACCCATGTACAAGGTCGAATGCAAAGGTGTTCACCGAACACCCAATAGTTGGATCTTTTTCATGGGTTTAAATAGACGAACTGCAACGTTCAGTTGCCAAATTGCACGCTACGCCACTGTTATAAGTCCTATCTCAAAGTAATTATGACAACATGGGCGATCTTAATCTGCGGTTTGTTTGCTTCATATTTGTTAAATCTTAAATAAAAAAAAGTCTTAAATAAAAGTTGTAATTGCGGTTTTACACGAAAGTGCAAGTGTTTGAGAGTGGCAATCTGGACACAGACACGTATTAAATCTATCCAGGTGAGAACATTTTATGTGTTTCTGTTATGTGTCAATTTCTTTACCGGGCAAACCAATACCGCCTCTACTCATACCCGGCTGCTCTGTTTTGAGATCGGGGAGGTTATGTTCGCCTTGGTATACGTAAGCTTATGGCCCGCTTATGGAGTTATCGAGTATTTTGTTGGTTTTTTGAAGTTCAGCCAAAATTGGAAAAGCACATCAGTAATGAAAGTTTAGGGCTTAGTTACTTACATAAAGTATTAAAAGACTTGAAAATCATATTTAGAGAGGATAAATCACGATTTTGAATTTCATCAACATTGCACTCTCCATAAGCTCTGTATACCAAGATGACCTTAACCTCAAAGAAGCAACTTGGTATGTGTAGAGGCGGTATTGGGCAAACCCTTGCAAAAGAAACGATTATATCGATTTATGTGTCCAGATAGCCTCTCTTAAACACCTGCACTTTGGTTTAAAACTAAAACTCAATTGAATCCGTCGCAACTTTGGTTTTAAGGTTAACAAATGTGAGGCTAACAAACAGACCTATCCCGTGTAAAATGTCCGTCAGAGATTTGCATCATGGTTGCCTCGACGTTTTAATATCACGTGATCACGTCCCATAAATCCTCTCTATCACTATAGCTCGTTGAGAGGGACTCTAATTCTTACTACTAAATGAATTTCACCGTGCGACGCGACGCGACGCGACGCGACGCGGCCGACCTGATGAATGCGCAGCGCATTGCGCGCGCGACTTATTTGCGTGCGTGCGTCTACTCGCCAATTCCTATGTGCATGGCCGTCTCTTATATGCGATGAATGTGCAACGGGAAGAGAGGGATAAACTAACAGGAACGCGAGTTAGCGGTTCTAAAATCTGACGTTTCCCGACGGTGGCGGCGCGGCGCGGCACAACCGGGATGCGCGCGTTCCGTTCCGTGACGTTCCATCCTCTTGATTCGCCTCATCCCGTTCCGCGTTTATCCACCTCTAGAGTCTCGCCCTCGCCCCTCCACTCCGTCCGTTGCGTCAAGTTCCGTGCACAATGCAGCTGTGACGTCCGACACGTTATAATACTCGTCTCGCGGGTCTCGCCGCTCGTTGCAATCTCCAATTGACCGAACGCGTACGTCAACTTACGGCCGCGGGGGTGAAGGGGGAGGGGGAGGGGGAGCCGATGTGTAGAAGTGTGCTCCGTACTGCTCACATACTATACTCACAGTCACAACCAGTGCTGGCGCATGGCGTCGCGTCGCGTCGTCAGGCGGTCTATGCAGCCAATCAGAAGCTTTCTCAGACGCACTTCAGTCAATCAGCCCACGCTGAATGCGACACTTTTGATGTCAGCGATTCGAGGGTCGAATCAGATGCGAAACTCTGCCTAAATAACGATGGTTGCGCACTCAAAACTCACGAAATCCACTCCTAAATTCATCTAATGTTTTAAATCCGCAAGCGATGATGGCGGCGTGTGACACTAATGAATGGGAGATTCCCATCTAGTATAGGTAATAAGGTAATACGGTCAATCCATCAAGACACGATTTTCCTCACCGGTGTCACATGGTGTCCTGGTACCATTAATTGGATATGGATCTCTACTCGGGTGTCTACATCTCTGTGTATCCAGTAGTGAAGCCATGCTATCTGACAAGGTAGCATTTTGTCAATTTGAACCCCCAGATGAGGGCGAATCCGATAGTCATGGTCGATCCCTAGATAGTTGGATATTTTTCATGGGTTTCAATGGAACAAATGCAGCGTTGCCAGAGTACAGGATTTTCTCAAATTGGTTGAGAAATAAAATAATGAACATTTTTATGAGGATACTTTCTTTTTCGCCACTGCGCTCATTTGTTGAACCGCAGGGGCGAAGGATCGGATGAGTCAATTTGAAATGATTTGCTCGTTACGCTCACTTCTGATTGGTCAATTTAAGTCATCCACTCGTCAGTAGAACAATTAATCAATCGCGATCCATGTGTTCCGGTCGGAGGAGAAGACGCGAGGGTGTTATAGTCAGTTCTATCGCACACTGGATGGAAACATAAATTCTTTGGACATGAAAAGCTATTGCTTTTTTCCTTTAAAAAAGCATGTAAGGATTGTAAGGTGCTGATATTTCCTTGCAAAAACCATGTTATCTGACTCACTACAAGCGGAGGGTACTCATTACATCGACACCAAAAGGTCGACAACCACAGCATCGACAACCTGACAAGCCTTTCCGAACGTGGTGTCGCCGATTTCATGACGTCGACATCGAATTCGTGTCGACAGTGTCAGACGGTGTCAGCTTTGGCGGATATAGGCGAGGGGGTGGCGACAGCCCCCCCCCCCCATCCCCCGTTAGACCAGAAAAGGGTGAAAGAAGGGGGAGGGAAGGTGAAAGCAGGGGGAAATGTGGAGAGTAAAACGGAAAAGGGGTCATCAGGGAACGAAAATTCCAAGTCCCCCCCCCCGTTCGTGAGGGCTTAATCTGCCAATGGGTGTCAGTGGACCTTGTGGGTGTTAATGTTATCAGCACTCTCCTTTTAAGCGCTAAAATGAACGATCGTATACTTACACTTATTGAAGTTATCTCTCCATCTATTGTTCATACTCTTGATATGCATTCGTAAAATTTTGTCCGGGGAATGCCGTTCCATGGAAGTCCAGGGTTGCAGAAAATCCTCGATCACGCGATCGTACTATCGCGTGAAAATTGTGGACACTGCCTGGAAGAAAATTAGTTTTTTTTTTTTTTTTAATACTTTGACCAACCAAATAATGTCAATTGGGTTAATCCTACATGCTAGGCCAGGCTAAATTTCGAGTGAGAGAGCTGGTTTAAGCGAAAATTTTTGTCAGCGCGCTAAAATAAGCACAAAAAAAGTCAACAAAAATTGTGGACACCGTCCTCTGTGTGTGTGAAAATTGTGGAGGCGAAGAAGATTCTGCACCCCTGCATGGAACGAGGTTTACCAATAGAGAGATCGGCACTTGTTATAAGTCCTAACCGAAAGTGAGGGAGGATGCAGCATGGGTGATTTGATTCTAGTCAGTTTGCCTCACCCGCCTCCCCCCTCAATCAAAAAGCGTAATTAAATCAGTGGAAATTGGTTTTAAGTTAAAGTGCAAGTCTTTTAGAGTGGCTGTCTGGACACAGAATTCTAATTCAAACTTTCCAGGTGAGAAAGTTTTGTTTGTTTCTGTCATGTGTCAGTTTATCTATGGTGAAAATCTAACGGCTATTACGATTCATGTGTCCAGATAGCCGCTCTGAAACCCTTTCACTATTCGTTTTAGATTTAATTTCCTATGATTTTTTTTTTTTTTTTTTTTTTTTTTTTTTTTTTTTTTTTTTTTTTTTTCAATGTATAATTGTTATAAGGTTACGAAAAAATGAGGCAGACAAACCGAGCCCGTGTGAAAATGTCCATGCGAGACTTCAATCATGGCTGCCTCCTTGGTGTGTCTAAATCACATCCCACTATAATCCTCTCTATTGGTACTCTCTATTGGTTGATTCGATGTAGATCCACGATCCACTGTGAGCCGTTCCGTTCCGGTCCGGTCCGGTCCGTCTCTCGTTGATCAGGAAGCAAGAACTAAGTAGTCGGTCTCGAATCGCGTGAGTTGAAGTGTTTTTCCTTGTCGATCGCCCAGCTCCTTCGTAAGCAGTGTTGCCATTTATGGGAGAGGAATCATCCTAATTTCAGTTCAATCGGGAATTTATATTTCTGCAAATAAATGGCATCACTGTCCGTAAGGAAATTAATTGTAAGTACAAGAGAATGATGAGGGAACAGAGTCGGTGGAAATCTTCTCCGTCACTATATAGCTTCCGCAATGCGCGCGAATAAAGAGGAAAGAAGGAAAGAAGGAAAGCGGAAAGCGATAGCTTCTTCCTGTCGCTCTATTAATGCTGCCACACCCTTGCCTAACTTCTTCCCTCACTTTTATTTTTGACTAGCCGTTCGGTGCTCGCTAATAATCTGCCTCTTTCTAAATTCTGTGACTGCGCTAGTTTCTTGAACGTCACATTTGCATGATTGTGACATCCGATATGTAACGGACGTCACCAAAATTAAACTTGCAATAAAATGAGTTTAAAAAACATTAAAATCAAAAAAATATTTTGTGTGCTTAAAATATCAACTTATCCTTACTCTCACCAAATTTGAACAATTTTCAATCAATATAGTAACGACTATTTAGCTAGTTTTAGTATATTTCTGTAACGGACGTTACACTTCGGACACTTCTCAAAGAATTAATGAAAATTACACTTACTTTTGATTGATTTCAATTCACCCTCAAGATACACATACCGCAGGGCCTGACAGTCACATGGCTGATAAACAGAAAACTGAACGATGGAATAATCTGTAAAAACCAGCGATGCAAACTTTGGACTAAAATTAGTATCTCTGAACACAACTCCTAAAAACCCTAATAATATGCAACTAAAAATTGAACATCACAAAAAAATGAAAGCAGTTTCATAATATTCAAGATTTTCTGAATCAGATGAGCTATTCTTTTTTCAATTTTTTGCAAAACTCCATTTTTTTCCAACTATGTCCCGTCTTGGTGAGAATGGCTGTTCTCTTTTTTCGCTTCGTTTTCTCACCTTTTTGATCCCTCCTTCCATAAGGTTGGGGAGGAGGGGCTTGCGCTCCCAAAGCCCCCCCCTCTCCCTCCACACCGACCGCCACTGGTATAACTGTAATGCCCGATAAGACTCTGTTGTGTTATATTTTAATTCTCAACCGGGCGGCCGTAGAGTCGCGTTATAAACCGAACCCTGGGCATTTTTTTTTAGTGAGAAATATGACTCCACAGGTTGCGAGTAGGATTGAAGATGAGAATATTTTCGGGGATTATAGACAGTGATAAACTGAGCAAAACTGTGTAATCTTTTGGTGAGTCGGTAGAATCATGAGCCACCTCTTGTGTTATTGGATGTCATTGGCGGATCCAGCAATTTGGCAAGAGTTTATTCTTCCCATTTGATTGCTTGAGAAATAATCAATTGGTCACGGGGCTACAGCTCCTTGAAGAATCGATTGTCAATCATACATTCAAATGGGAAGAATGCGCAGTTGCCAGATTGCTGGAGCCGCGTATGTGTATTGGGCAATTGGTCTCGAATCCGATGGTATAATCCACTGATCCGCAATGTGCCGTAGTTCGATTCGCGGATTGAGCAATAATTGCACCATACCGTATAGACCCAATAGAATATGCCGTCGACCGTATACTCGTATAGGTGTAAGAGGGCGAGCGCCCGAGCGGGGCTTAGTGGTGTGGTGACGGAATCGGAGTCCAGGGACCAAATAATCTTAGGTCTCGACCGTAACAAGCTCTCTGATTGGTCGAAACCGCACGCAAGATGCACGCAAGATGCACGCAATTCAATGCTCGGGACCGAACATTATTTGGTCCCAGTGTATCTTCTGTATCTAGTATGTCCTCCGCTCTCGACTGTATCATAGGCGTCCAGTCACCCAGTCAGTGTACGAGGCGAGAGTAATTTTATTGAGTGTATACTCAAATGGGCACTTTCACTCTTTCTCTCCTGCCTTAACTCCCCCCCCCCATCTCTCTCTCACTCTACCATTTGCCCCTCTCTCTCCCTTTCTCACTCTCACTCACTTTACACATAGTCACTCTCAGCATGCTGCAATGCGGCAAGCGGCACACGACTGCGACGCGCGCATGCGTCTACCGTGTGTGTGTGTGTGTGCGTGCGCGCGCGCCTATGTGAGTTTTTTCTCTGTTGTTTTGGTCAGGATATAGTTGAGTCGCTCTGCATCAGGTGTTTTGCACCGCTCACTGATTTGCTGCAGTGTTTGTCGTTGCGTGTGATTAGACGCCGGACAAACACTGTTTGCTGAGTTTAGACCGTTTTAGTGACGGCGGGAAATTTAAAATTCCGTTTGATTTGCCTCGATGCTTTTTTTAAACGTGAAATAAGCGTTCGATTTGCCAATTTTGAAATTTCCCTTTTTTTACTGTACCAGTCTATTTGGATTGATATAGTCTCTTTTCTTGGAGCAAAACCTTGCAAGAGCTCTATTACCAAGTCCTGAAAACTTATTGTAACCCTCGGTGGTTTCACTTTTTCTGAAGTGGAGTAAAATAAAAGGAGGCTCTCGTTAACTTTTTCTATACTTAGTTGGTTTGAATAGTTAATTCTTTAGTAAAATCTAGCGTAATTATACAACAAGCTCATTAATCATTAATAAATTAAGGAATTCACGCATGACTGCGACTGACTCAAAGACTTTCGAAAAGGTTAAAAGCGTAATGGTAGTTATACGCAAGTACCATGGGATTTGCCTATCTAGTTTGAGGCTTTCCTCTCTGTGTGTTTATAGAGAGGGTGACAAATTAGACAGGAATCCCGCATGCAAGACTCCTGCGCAGCTTCGCGATTTCGGATCAAAGATGACGGAGCTATGCCTGAAGCATTGGAGATTCCTATCTAATTTGTCGCTCTCCCTATTGAAACACTCACAGGAAATCCTCAAAGTAGATACGAATCTCCCATGGTACCTGCGGAGCTCCGCTGTTACGCCTGAATTTAAGTCAGTTCTTGAGTCTGTGTGTGAATTTCATAAGTGTTGAATGTGCTCATCGCAATTTTTGCTGGATTTTTCTGAAAAATTGACGATGCAATCGCTCATAGGAAAATTAGCAAAAGCCTTATTCTTGACGTTCCAAGTTTTGCGGCGCTGAACCACTTGTCCTTTCGTTGCCGCTAAATTTAGCCGCGCCGGTCGCCTACGTCTAAAGGAAAAGTGGATTGTGATCATCTTCGGGCAAAACTGGGTTGCGATCCAAATTTGGTGTGTGGCACTACTAGCTTGATCCAAAGACCCGACCCGGCCGCAGAGGACCAGATTGTAAACGCGCTCAAAGGAATCGAAGAAGAATAAAAAGGAGAAAGTAATCACCGACCAGTCGTTGATCTAGACGATCCGCGATCCGCGATCGTCCTTTGACAGGATTCTAATCCTACGCGACGCGTTGCAAGGACCCTTGCGTCATGTAACGCGAGTTGCGGTCAGTTCACGGAGTCGTTAACTTTCACTACCTCAAGTACAGGGATGGAATGGGACGACGCGACGGCGAGTGCTGCCAAGTTAGGCGAAAGATTAGAAAAAAAAGAAAATGTAAAAAAAAAAAAAAAAACTAAACAAAACAAAAAACCAAAGCTGTGGAAATGTGTTGAAGAAATTTCAAATATACTCTACGGATATCAACGATTTTCCGAAACCCTTCGAAGATATCTTGCTAACCGTCCCCAGTAAAAGAATCTCTTAAGAATCCCTTTATGTAGTGAGGTAAGACAAGTGAGACCATGGCATGTGGGGCGCCGCGCCGCCACTGGATGCGTTTTTGCACATTTTGCGCGTTGTTGTCTTTCGGTCCAATGCAAAGATTACAGTGCCGTGTCCGTATAGTTTCTGACGTTATGTAATCTAACACTACCTTTGCTGATTGACATCTGTTGACGCTTTTAAAAATTATTTTGGGCATTAAAGACATTCTTGAGGTGCATCATTATTGAAATTAACAGCTTCATCGACAGTTAACTTTTTTATCCGTGAAACACCTTGGGACCTATGTTGAGAATGTAAACAAGCAAGCCGCTTTGGTATATTAAAAAAAAAAAAAAAAAAAAAAAAAAAAAAAAAAAAAAAAAAAAAAAAAATGTGGAAAAACGCATCCAATAGCGCCCGTAGACCCTAAACCCCGTTGACTTATCAGAGGTAGACTACCCTCTTTCGTCTTAACTCTGAAATTTAATCTAGCTTTAACTGATTTTTTACGCTCAAGATGATGAATTTCAAAGAATGAATGTTGAACGTCGTTTCTTTTAAATGCGAAATAGAGGCTCAAATCTGATTTTCGAAACGTATAATTTTTTATTTTTATGAGTTGATCGGCCCGGTTAAAGTTTTTCGTTTTATTTATTTTTTGTTTTGTTTGTCTGTTTGTCTGAAACCCGTTCTTTGAAATTGATCTGGTGTACCGAAAGCAACGAGCAATGGCTGTTCAGAACCGCTTGTGTACCAGAATTCCGGGCGAATTACTGATTTCCCGCCGAGAAACTGCGGTGACAAGGGTCAAGTAATACTGAAGTATAGTGGCCACAAGTAAAGAAGTAAAAAGTGACTGTATAAGCGAAATAGCAAAGCGGGTCAATAGCACAGAGCACACCTGCACTTGAAACAGCAACTACAACAACACCAACAACAACAGGCAAACAGCTTCTCCGAATCCAGAGCAGTGTTGCCTAATTTGAGGTTGAATGCCACATAATTTACATTAAGTCTTACGGGAAATTTAAAGCCGTTCACCTGGCAACATTGATTATGGAGCGAAGAGTGCGAAGTGCTAGTGCACTCCAAATCTATATGGTCGCGGGGTCGCACATTGGATCGAAGCAAGGATTTTTCCGGACATGAGAAATTGTTGTTTGTTTTTTAATTGCTTTATCAACATTTTAGAGTTGATATTTTCTTGCAAAACCCATGTTAAAGACTCAGTTTAGAATGTTACATGATCTTACATGAAAGTACACATTTCCAAGTTATCTTGCTACTATCTCTTCACTATTCATAATCTTACTTTTCATTTGTAAACTCATGTCCAGGAAACTTCTTGTTTCAATCCCACTGTGGGTCGGCTCCTCTGAGCTCTGAATTTACTGCTCTATAACCATCATTATCTCGCTTTGCGCGTGTCTCCACTTTCTAAAGTCTAGGACGAATGATTTGGGGGGGGGGGGGGGGGTCGGTGGTTCTTTTGGCCCATGATCTATACCGCGACTCTTAGTTCCAGCAATTGAAACGGGGCACCTTTTTTTTTCAGAGCGTGTATACCACAAAAAAAACGAAAGATCTTTAGTTGAGTATACTATACTCTGTTCTGGGTAAGAAGAAACTTGGTGAGTCAGGCAGGAACGCTCTACATTGCGCAAAGTGCCAAGAGCATTGTCGCGCGTCGAACCTTTGAGTTCTAAATAGCCGTTGCGCTCACCGGGGCTCTGTCCGACTGGACCTCTCACCGGAAAGAAGCATCACCGAGAATCGACCGGACTGTCTGTGAATGTTATCTGTTCCAAAGTCAAATTAAAAATGGCCACAGATGGGACGTAATTAATGAAGTTTATGTCGAAAGGGTCAGAATTTGTCAACATTAGTCGAAATTGACTAATCACCCTCGGAAACTTGGGTTTTTTTTTCTTTCTTTCTTTCTTTCTTTCTTTCTTTCTTTCTTTCTTTCTTTCTTTCTTTCTTTCTTTCTTTATGTACCATGTATTTATACAGGGGAGTGAATGGCCTGAGATGCTAAGGCTCCCCTTCAATAAAAACGTATTTAACTAACTAACTTTCTTTCTTTCTTTCTTTCTTTCTTTCTTTCTTTCTTTCTTTCTTTCTTTCTTTCTTTCTTTCTTTCTTTCTTTCTTTCTTTCTTTCTTTCTTTCTTTCTTTCTTTCTTTCTTTCTTTCTTTCTTTCTTTCTTTCTTTCTTTCTTTCTTTCTCTCTCCCATGGCTACCTAATGCAAAGAACTGACCGACCAATATGTGGAAAGTACAAGACTCCCATTACTGTTAAACACGTGCTGATAGACTGTCCTCTTTTTGAGGGAAATAGGAAAAATATGAATCTGAATCACACCTCTGATCTCCCCTGGACCTCTTTGTTCTCTGAGGAAAAATACGAAGTGAAACTTTTGAACTTTATCCAATCAACGGGACCACCCGTGTAAATAATTACAGTCAATTTTTCCTATCTCTATAATGATCTATCATAACCTTTGTGCTCTAGAAATATCTACCATGTATTTACAGGGGAGTGAATGGCCTGAGATGCTGAGGCTCCCCTTCAATAAAAACGTATTTAACTAACTAACTTTCTTTCTTTCTTTCTTTAACAATTCAATTATTTACACGCATAAAATAATTTTTTTTAAAATAAATTCCTAGGGGTTATGAGAAGTCAATTTTGACTAATTTTGACGAGTTATGGCCCTTTGGGCATACATTTCATCCATTTCGACGTATCTGTGGCCGTTTGTAATGTGACGTTTGCACAGTTAAAATTGATAATCAGTCGATTCTGACGGTCCCCGATTGACGTTGGGTAGCAAGAGCATGATTGAGGTTTTAACCCTCGTAAGTGCTCAGCATCCATCTCATGTTAGAACGGGCCCGTGAGGAACTGAGGACGGAACGTTATTTGACCCTTGACCCGACGAGCTATAGCAATAGAGAGGCTGATGCATGTTACAAGTCCTACCTCTAAGTGCCACAGCATGGGCCATGTGAATCTGGTTTTCTTTGCCTCAATTTTTTTTTATTCTTAAATCAAAAATTGAAATTAATCCAGTGGAAATTGGTTTAAACTAAGTGCGCTAGTGTTGCAGAGTGGCTATCTAATGGACACGCACCTCTAATACAATAACCATCCAGGTGACAATTTTGCTCGTTTCTGTTGCGTGTCAGTTTCTTTATCCTGCAAATCCTTCCAAAAGAAACAGCTATCTCGATTTCTTTGTCCAGATAGTCCCCTCCATAACACGTTCACTTTCCTTTAAAAATATTTCAAATGAATCTGTCACATTTTTTTTTTTTTTTTAATGGATAGGTTGAAAAATATGAGGCAAACAAGCGGAACCCGTGTGAGAAACGTCCATAAGAGATTTACATCATGGCTACCTCCGTGCTGCCTCAACATGACGTCTCACAAATACTCTCTATCGCTAAAGCTCGTTGGTAATCAATGAAGAATCCTTTTCATTTCTATTTCAGAGCTCCCTAGAAGAAAGTCTTTGACGACTCAAAACCACACCACACCGCGTCCGCATTTGTTTGCAAAGCGTTGTGTAACGGCCGCTTTTCATGGCCGTTCTAGTGTTATGACCGCTGGCTTCGTAATGACGGAAGAAGTGGTTCCTTTGTAGCGTCCAGCAACGGAAGAAAAGAATGAAAATCCGGCCGTATCCTGGCCGAGCTACGGCCATCGGATCCTCGCCGATCGATCTCTACGAGCGGAAAGCGCTCGACTCGCAGTATGAGGCCAGTTGGCGACAGTGCAATCAGCAGCTGGGGCTCCGCGTTGACGGAACGCCGGACCTCGATGGAGGATATTTCGGCGAGAAGAGCCGAGGTTTACCGGAAACGCTCGAAGGTAGCGACGAATGGGACATGGAGGATGCTAAAGTGACTGAAATGCTGGCGAGTCTCCGTCTCGATCAAATTACGGATCCGAAAAAGCAGTGCGATCTGAATCTCGAAATGAACGGGTGCAGCGGATACCGGGATCGATCTCACAGGAAAGCGGACTCGGAGCAAATGAACAAAGGAGGAGGAGGAGGAAGTCTCGAGAGGAAAAAACCGCGGAATTCGGACTCTGTGAAAACGAACTGTTCTTTTCGTGAACGAGACTCGGGATCGGAGGAGGCCGTGAACTGTTCTTCGTATCGGGATCCGGTTTCTCAGGAAGTGAACGAAGGAAGTGGTGGAGTCCTGCTCCTCCGAAATCAATCCCTCCGTATCTCAGACTCAGATGGTCAAGTAGTCAAAGGAGGCTTTCACCGAAATCAATCCTTGAAGAGGAATCGCGACTCCTCAGTAACAACCCAGTCCTCGTGGACTTTAGACTCTAAAGACACGAACGGTTCTTTTTCCAACTTCCATTCACCCTTTAATGATTCAGATAAAGCGAACAGTCCTTTCCCCAATCGTTCGTTCTCTAATGACTCGGAAAAAGTGAGCGGTTCTTTTATTAACCTCCGGTCCTCCGCCAAAGACTCGGAAGAAGTGAACGTGAACGGCACTTATTGTAGTTCATCCTTGCGTAACTTGGATTTTGTAGAAGTGAACGACGGCTCTTACAGACGATCAACGCGCAAATCCGTAGGTAGCAGAAGCTCAAGACTGGTTGACGTCAGCTTAGAAGACGGTCTGTTTGTTAACGACACGGACGATTCGAGCGACTTGCGCGACCAGCCCAACGAAGGAAGGGGTCTATCGAATCGAAGCAGTTTCAGTTCCGATCAAAGAAACGGAGGCCGGAACGATATGAATTATCAGCAGCGACAACGGCAGCGACTCCCTCCCGAATTTAAATGCTACCCCCAGTCGGAGCTGAACGTTCTAAAGAGTAACAGTTTGAAAAGGACTTACGATGGTAGCGTCTCATCTAGTGGCGCATTCTTGAACAATTCTAGTCATATCCTCATTCCGGAAACCAAACTTTTCACCGTTCAACCTAACTTCTCATCCAAGACTGATATATCCTATGCGGATTGGGATGCTGCATCCGGTTCCGGCGATGATGAGCTCGGGTGTCCGAACTGCAAGGAGCCACCTCGAGATCGAGTCCTCGAAACAGCCGCCACCAAGTTTTTGAAGGAGTCTTTCGGAGTCGACGGCGGTGGAGTGGGGGGAGGGGGAGGGGTCGGAGAAGATATGAGGAATTACAAGACAACGATAGTTCTTGAAGATCTTCAAGATCCCAAGATGTGCGTGGAAGTCGGGCGACGTTCGGGGCCTTTGACGGACATTGTGTCGAACGAAAAGCTGGTGAGTCCGAGTCCTCCCGCCGACGATTTCGTGATCCCTAGACCCAAGCTAATCGTTCCTGTTCACACTTATGGAATCCGGAAGCGGCGAACCGGTAATATGTGGAGAGCTCCCGGTCGACGCGGAAGTGATGCCGAGACCGTCCTCAGTGGAAGCTCTGTCGACGCCAAGAAACACTTGTCTTGTCCTGGACCAGGTAACCATCACTTTTGGCTTTTCACGTTTTTTTTTTAGGTTCATTTTATTGTTGCTTTTTATATGTTGTGGCCAAAATTTTGCAAGTTTTCATTATTTTCATCACCTGTATTTGTTCGTCTCCTCCCCCTTGTTTTTTCGGTTTTTTTTTTTTCAGAAAAGTTTTAAGGAGTAGAATCGCAAGAAATTTTGGTTGGACATTATTTTAAGGGGCATTTACGTATGATGGACAGATTATACACGCTACATTTATTTACTGTGGACAGATTGTCAGATGGACATTTTAAAGTGAACATTGTTGCAATGGACATTTTAAATAGAACTTTTCCACTATGATATTGTAGCTCGTTCGTGTACACTTATACAGGGTGTTTCAGACCACCCGTCTACTATCTTTTTAGCGAAAACGGTGCAAGATATCGAAATCCTGACGAAACTTTTCCAATGTATATCGACCCCAAGGACTTCGGGGAAAATATTGCCGTCCCCGAAAAACGGCCCCTAAGGGCCCATAATCGGGCCCCAAAAAAGGGCCAAATTGCTATTTCTCGGTGTTTTCTCACGAGACGGGTGTTTTATTGTTTCAGAAATGAATTATACACCTAAAAATAAGCATTTTTTGACGAGGGCATTTTTTTCAAAAAAATGGCCCTTTCTCAAGTTAGGGAACATTTAAAAAGAAAGTAGGAGTCATTTTGAATCGCTCGCTGTGACCTTAAAAATGGCCAGATTTAAAAAAACCAAAAATATTCTGAATCAGCAGATGAAGAGCTTTCTTTTGATGTATCACAACTCTATTTTCTGCGAAAAGAAATTGGAGGCTCCCTCCCCCCAAATTTTTGGGTCTTTGGGGGCCTCTACGAAATTTTTTTCTAATGGCAAGGTATAGGTTAAGTGATACATCACTTGAAAGCTAGACGAAGAAAATGGTCCAAACCGGAAGTCAATCCGATAATTTCAACGATAGTTAGTAGTTACAGCCTGGGCTATCCCCCCTGAATTTTGGGGCTTTGGGGCGGGCCCCTTTGAGTAGAATTGAAAATGGCAGGGTACAAGATGTTATTAATCATTCGAAACACCTTGAAAATACGAAGGAAACGGTCCAAACCTGGTTTCAATTCAATAATTCCAACGAGAGTTCTACAGCCGTTCAAAGATTTGCAGTATTATTCTCGTATCTGCGGGATTTCGTATGTGGTCGTGATTGTTTTCTATAGCCTCCTCGATGTATCCTCCAACATCAAGCAAAAGAAAGCCCTTGATCTGCTGATTCAGAATATTTTTAGTTTTTTGTAATTCGACCATTTTTAAGTTCACAGCGAGCGATTCAAAATGGCCCCTAATTTTTTTAAATGGCCCTTAACTTGAGAAAGGGCCATCTTTCGAGGAAAATGCCCTCGCCAAAAAATGCTTATTTTTAGGTGTGCAATTCATTTCTGAAATAATAAAACACCCGTCCCTTAAGAAACACATCGAGAAGCAGCAATTTGGCAATTTTTTGGGGCCCAATTAGGTCCTAAGGTGCCGTTTTTTGGCGACGGCAATATTTTCCCTAAATTCTTTGGGGTCGATCTGCATTGGAAAAGTTTCGTCAGAATTTCGATATCATGCGCCGTTTTCGCGAAAAAGATAGTGGACGGGTGGTCTGAAACACCCTGTATATTACAAAATTTGAATGGTCACAAAATACAGGTTCCCTGGCGCGTAATGACATTAATAATAATCTGATTATTGGATTATTTTCTATTCCGCAATCCACGGTTTGAGGCTGCTTTTCCCAGTTCACTTAGTCAACGCTGTCGCCGCTGCCGCCGCTGCCTGGATCGGTACTCGCGGTAGCAACTGGGATTATTGTCAGTCCAATTAATCCGAATTTTTTTTTCCGATGATGATGATGGTGATGATGATGATGATGATGATGATGATGATGATGATAAAAAAAATGATGATAAAGTGACGAAAGATACCTGCAACGTTTTAGCTCCCTTCGCCTCTATTTTTCTTGCGTATCACTTTCGTTGATAATAATTGCCGCTCCGCTGCGGCCGCTTCGGCTTCGTGCGCCTGAAAATTTCATCGTTCGCGTTCGTGTGAACGAATTACGCACGCCATTTCAACTCTCGCTGAGCCCGTGTGTAAATCTTCATTGATCAAAATCACTGAGTGTTAGTAAAATCTTTGTCAGGAGCCTTTTGTGGATTGTACAGCACCTGAGAGTCCCTGTACACATATATCAAAGAGTCTCACCGTACGAGGTTCCGATTCTGATTGGCTAGGCTGTCACGGTGCTCAAGGAGGCGTTCTGTGCTATTCTCCATAAGAAGACCGTCGGAACGCACTCACCGAGGATGCGTACACCGTACACGCCCCTTCGGCGAACCCAACCAATCAGAGTGGACGCCTCCTTGGAAATTCTTCTTCTTAATGCTTCACGTGGCGAGACTCTTTGATATACAGGGCAGTACAGGGACTCTGTACAGAACCAAAGTCGTAGCGGTTTAATTTCTTTATACGATTTTTTCCACTATTTTGCTAAATCTGTTTCAGCAAGAGTACAGTGTTTGAAAGGACCTATCCCATCAAGGGCCATTTTCTGCAAAATCGCAAATTCATTCACGAATTGGATGTACAAACCAATTAAAAATATCCCTTTCATTGTTTCATTCTGTGTCAGGTTAGACCTAAAAGCACACGTAATCCACTGTTTCCCCCTTTTTTCCGACCCTTAATTTTTGATCAAAAGGAGGGCAGAAAATACCCCTCAATGGGACAGGTCTTTTTTCAATGCTGCCAACATTTCTCAATCCCCCCTCCCTCCCCCCCCCTTACTAGAAGCATAGTTTTACTTGTTTACAGAGTTAAGGTTGGCATTTTGGCAATAGATCTATTTTTGTCTCCATACAAAATTCCTGAATGTTTGATCTTTAAAGTTTGAAGTGATCGCTTCTCAACTTCTCGACCGCCCTATATTACTCTCGTGAGCCGGAGAACGTGAATTTTTAAAAATGCAAGCAGTCATTTGCAACGTGGGACGGTACCTATCTTATGCTCCCCCCACTCCCTTCCACCAACAACAATCCCCCCCCCCACCTGTCACAGCTCACGCTGTTTTGAATCTATACCATTGTGAGATAAAGCATATGGGGAGCTTAGCGGACTATCAGCAGGTGATACTCAATGGTCTGAGATGGTCCAAATCGGCCAAAAATGAGAAAGTAAAAATCTCAGCAATTTATCATTTTATAAACTTTCAAGGCCAATTTTAATGATTAAGAACTTATTTAAAGAGGGAATTTTTACCTAGAAATGTGAGTGAAAAGTTTCAAGTTTAGTTAAGTGAAGGTCGGTAGGTATACCTAACTATTAATTTTGATGCCTTTTTTCACTGTTTTGTTGCTACTTTTTTCCCATCTTAGATCATTGGGTGTTGGTGTGGTGGTGTCGAGAGGAGCCGTAATTATTGTTGCTTTTGCTTTTGGTACATCGCATCTGATTTCGACCCAAGTTTCCATCCATCCGCATTCTCCAAGAGATCACCCTTTTTGATTAGAGTATAATCTGTTGTCAAGCGTTTTATTCGCATCCAATGGTGTCAGACATTCCTATTTTTATTTAATTTTTTTTTTATTTATTTATTTTTTACATCATTTGTATAGGGAGCCCCGTTTGACCGGGACTAAGGTGCCCGTTCAATTACAATTTCAATTACAATCACAATTACAGCAATTGAAGAACTAGAATTGACTTTACTGATCATTAAATTGATTAGATTTGTTAACAATTTAATTACTTTAATTACTTCTATCATCCCTCTGCAGACTTCCATCTGAATCCATAAATTCTCTTATTGAGTAACTAGCTGTACACCCGTGCTTCGCACGGGAGGTCTTCCCCTTACAAAGGGTAAAATGACCACTTCCGAGTTCAAAATTTTGATTTGCTTATTGCAAAAGTGTAGGAGCTCAAAATGTATGGGTTTTACAGGTTTAAAGTTGGTTTTTCTGCAAGCTGGTCGTAAGTGTTGGCTCTTTTTGTCGAAAATTGGTGTTGACACTTAAAACATTTGTTCACCAACTTCTCCCAACCATTCCTCCCCTCCCGCCATCCACATCCCGCATCCTGGGATTTACAGATTTAGCGCTTTTTCCTTATGAATATTATTCTTGACAAAATATTATTGAAGTTTTTGGACCAATAATTTCGAAACAATGATGTAAAAATACCGTTTAAAATTACAATTTAATGCTACGTAAAAATTTAAAATTTAGAAAAGAAACCTAAGGCAGAATGAGCAGGAATAAAATATACGCTCAACAGTCAAGAGAACAGGATGAGGACAAACCTTGGTGAGTACCCCAAATCCTCCCTCCCCCCTACACTGACTTTTATAACTAAGGACAAATTGAATCAGCCGTTTCCCGTGAATATGTTTAAATTTAAGTTACGCTGTTTTTGGTTTCATCATTTAACTCGGAGAGGGAAATGAGGAGTTTATTGGAGGTAGCATACCGGAAAAATTCCGAGAAAATATCAATTGCACCATTTCATATTTTCTTTAGGGGAGGAAAGGGAGGGAGGATCCATACAAAAAACTGATTATCTTAACGTGGGTCACTCCTCGACCTCTTTATATGTATACCGTATTATGCCTTCCGAAAATTAAAATAACCTTCATTCTTTTTCTTCTTTTACATTGTTAAAGACAATGTTTTACAATCCGTAAGACACCCGTACAATCTTATGGTGTTAAATCCTGAGCCATCTATACGTTATGCCTGAGCTCTAACACGACATCACCCATAGCTTACGTCTGTAATTTGGGGAGATGTGTGCGTGAACGTGCGCAAGTGTGCGTCGTTTCTGAGCGGCAGTGTGTGTGAGGTAGCTCGACAGAAAACTATTTAATAGCCTTCGCCTCTTTCTTTCTCTGTTTCTCTCTCTCTCTCTCTCTCTCTCTTTATCTCTCTCCCTCTCTCACTCACTCACTCTTTCTCTCTTTCTCTCTCTCACTCACATTCTCTCTTCATCCATTTAAACCGCGCGCGTTTTAAATGTATTGAGAGATGATAGGACCTAAAGTCTAGATCGAACTTCCTATGCTATCATTTTCTGACTCATATGTTCAAACAGGGGCCAAAGAGAGAAAGAGAGAAAGAAAGAGTCCTATACTTGCCTATACGTGTAGGCGTGTAGCGCAACCCAGAGAAATTCTCGTACATCTGTCTCTACCATTGAAACGCGTGTGTCAACGAAGGATTGAAAGCCCCCCCGCCTAACTTTTGAACGAGTTGAGATGCAAAGTTGCTGTTTGGATTAATTTGCATAACTTCGGATGATAATTATTTGTCCCAAACCCCCCCCCCCCCCCCCCCCCTCATTCGCACGTGCCCTACCCCCGTTTAACTTTTGAACGAGTTGATATAAAATGTTGCAGTTTTGACTAATATTCATTATACCGGCGGTTTTATTTTATAGTTCTATCCCCACACACCCCCCCCCATCGTGCCCCACCATCTAACTTTTAACCGAATTGAGATGCTCAATAAGCTGCTGTTCGGATTAATAATCTTCATTTTTTGGATGACAACTTTTTGGGGGAGTTCAACCCCCACCCTCCACTCCCGTGCCTCATATTAGTCTAACTTTTGAACGAGTTGAGATAAAAGTTACAGTTTTGGCCAATATCCATTATTTCGAATTATTTTTCGTTTTTTTGTAGTCCCCCTTCCCCCCTACCCAAAAATCGGGGTGCCCCCCCCGGCTAAATATTGAGCGAGTTTAGATAAAAAGCTGCTGTGCTGTTTGAATTAATCTGCATTCCTTTGGATGAGACCCCCTTCCCCCCTACCCAAAAATCGTGGTGCCCCCTCCATATCATAGAATTCTTGCGGGTACGTCTATCAAAGACATTGCGCTTCAAGGTAGACGGGGGGATTTAACAATGTATTCTAACACGAATGGGTTTGAAACAACCGCTTGTTTACTTTTATTTTTTTGTCCACCATTTATTAAAAAAAAAAAATCTTTCACTTGCGGGTTTTGTATATTAATAATTCCAGCTCTCCACGCAAATATCGCTACATTAATAACTACGTAACCCTTCAACAGCTGACAATTCAAAACGAACCATGGCCTTAGCAACCCAATGGTTGCTATACGCGTTGCACCATCGCGGCGCTGTTATTCTAAATTCAAACACAGAAACCGCATACGGACGAATCCTATAGTCACTTGCAGCTCCGGCAACGGAGATCGTCTGTCGCACTCGCACTCTCTCTCGCACCCATTGTCCTTATGGGAAAAACGACCCCTTTAGACCGCGATATCTCCGCGGAAATAACGCGCAGAAAAAATTCCCTTCTTATTGCACCTATTCATATAAACATCCTTCGATATGGAAAGTATCAGACCCGTAACCCCCACCATTAACGAGGTACGTTGATCATGGGTGAATCAGTCAGTTAGTTTATTTGAGATTTATATATAATTTTATTATATTAGAAGATAAGGCCAGTGGCGTACCGGAAAATGTGGCCCCCCCCCCCCCCCGCGAATGGTCAGTCGGGAGCCCCTTACATTTTTACACGATGAATGGGGGGTCTATGAAGACAACCCCCCTCCCCCACAAGCTAGGCGGGGGTTCAGGGGCTCTTCCCTAAACTGTTCTGAAAATTGAGTGCGCTCGAGACGTTTGTTCACGACGTTTTTACCTTTAAAATCGTTTCTTTCCCACGAAAGGAAAGAGTTGAATTTCTTATTCTGACCGCTTTTTAATATTCATTTAATACCAGGGAAAATGCATGACCAATATACCACATCTAACGGAGCAATAAACCTGTTTTTTTGTTTTTGTTTTTTTTTTTACTGTAGAATTACACTGATTTTGTTGTCCTCCTTCTACAAATATCTTTATTCTTTCAAATGTTATTTTGTCAAATACACGGATCAGGTGTAAAGAGAGGGCTCCCTGGCCGCCCCTGGGCCCTCCGCGCTAGGGGCGCTGCGAGGAGTGCGGGGGCCTGCTCCTTAGGAACCCTTTCAACCTGTTCAAAAAGCAAAGCAGCCAGTTGGCTCACAATTTTTTACAACGTTTTCCAGTTCCGTTGGCAGCTTATTGAACAGGTTTTTTGTTCGCACAGATGGGGCATACATTCCCAATATATATTTTGTTGTTTAAATTTTAATTCTTCTCTACATAATCATGCATTCAAAGTCAAATAACTTTGTTTGCCTTTTAAAGACGAACATTTTAAAACAAAGATGCGAGCTCTTTAGGTGCAAAAGAACTTGAGTTAATTATGTGTAGGTACCGAAAGTTGGAAAAAAACAAATTTTCAGGAAATCATTTTAAACTGGAAAATTGTAAATTTATCCTAAAATTCCCTACCTAAGAGTCTGTATTCCCTGTTGTTATGTATACAAATGATCCTTGAGACATGTTGAACGTAATATAATAATAATAATAATAATAATAATAATAAATAATTGCTTACGAAACCTCCTTTTTGGTATGAATGGAGGGATTCCCAGTGTTAAGCTTCCGTGCATGACACTCTCTTCCATCATAGGATGTAGTAGACGAAGATTGAGGATTGAAATCTGACGTGCACCAGATGTTGTAAGAGCTCTTATAGAAACGTTTCTCCGTTTTCGCTCCGCGCACATTCTTCACAGTTCTTTGGCCTTCTCTTGGCAAACTCTCTCAATGTATTAGTACGCCCGTCTTAATTCTGACGACTCGAATAGTGTGCACTTTATTTTTAATGCTTTCTTTAGAAACCATTAAAGTGCGACGCAAATCTTCATGTCTTGAAAACGCAAGCTCTTTAAGACCGAGGCGTCTTCAAAAATGTACCTTAGTTTTTGTCGGGTTGCGGGACTGCGGATTGGCCCATTGGAAATGTTCCATAGGCGTTCGTAAATTCTCCTTGTATAGACTTGTTTTAGTAGAACGATAGATTGTATCGATTGCCGTCCAAGGACCTCTGGTTCCAAACAAACTGTTGACGCAATGTAATCTCCCCATAATCGAATTTTTGAGCGGAAATTTAGGCTATTGAATCAAACAGTAATTATTAATGCAACCTTTTTGCGATTATGGATTCTACGTCCTCGAAAAGGCGTCATTACGCCTCGCTCCACGGCTAAAGCTGCCGAAATCAACAAGATGGTACAGAGATCAAACGGTGCATTTGGAGGTTGGAATCACCCGAATTCTCGCCAGATTCCCGCCCATTCCGTTTATAACAACAAAAACATTTGAGTGATCTCAACCTGCAAACACATCGTTTAATCTGTAATATCTTGTTGATTTGGGCAGCTTCAGTCGTGGAACCAGTCATAATTTAGCATTTCCGAGGACGAAAAAATTCACAATCGCCAAAAGGTCGCATTAATTGTTTGATTTAATAGCATTTTCCGTTCAAAAATGCGGTTTTGCGGAAAATATAATGAATCAGAGTTTGGTTGGAACCATCAGAGGTCCTCAAACGGCAATCAGTACGTAATATTTATCACCCTATACTAAAACAGTCTACTTTCCTATAAGCGCATTTTTGAACGGGAATTTTGGAGATGAGACTGAGAGAGTAAGTGACCTTTTGGAAATTTTACATTGCATGTCCTCGAAAATCTTTTATGTCGCCTGGTTCCAAGACTAAAACTGCCGAAATAAACAAGGTATCACAGATTGAGCGATGCATCTGGAGGGTTTTTTTGTTTTTGTTTTTTGTTTGTTTTGTTAGTGCAGTCAATAGAGGATATTTTTCGGATAAGAGCGCGAAAACGCGAGAGCCAGTGGCGAAGTGCGTGCTATGTGCAATGTGCATGGCAGCTTGGAATTCTATCCATTTAAGCCCACAGTAAAGGTCGAATAAGATGGTCATCGCCAATCTTTAGGTACACACTACACACTACACAGTTCGATTTTTTCGCGGTTTTTAAATTCGCCAATGGGTCTGTTGCAAACTTTTGCCACAACGATTAAGAGTGTAAAATCGCCTAAAAAGTCCATTGGTGGCATCAGAAGTCATAAAATGCAATAACAAACTCACAAGAGGCTTTTAAATTTAAAATCCAAGATGGCGGTGAAATATCGAGCAATTTGTTTGCAAGCACCACCAACATCCAAGGATAGCCAACCTCACTATATCGATCACAAACATTCACAACGTAAACAAACACGTAACCTCTACCTCCAGTGAGGTTGTCAAAGTTGGCCATCCTTGGATGTTCGTGGTGCATGCATACAAATTGCTCGATATTTCTCCACCATCTTGGATTTCATTAAACGCCTCTTTTGAGTTTATTATTGCATTTTATAAATTTCTGATGCCACCAAAGGACTTTTCAGGCGATTTTACATTAGATTAAAGAGCTTGATTCAAAATGGGGGTTTTTCTCCCCCCCACCGATTTTCCTGAAACTTTGTATTTTGATAGTACTTGATAAAAGTAGTCTTTTTTTCAAATAAATTTTTTCCAAAAATAATTAGGGGGGGAGTTACAGTGTTGCAAAGTCGCACCTTTCAAAAATTCATAACTTTCGCGTGAATTATCCGATTGAAACGCGGTTTTCACCAAAAGATGGGGATTGTAAAGCACTTTTATGTCATTCAAAAGGAATTCAAATTTTAATAATTTTTTACTTAGTTATTGTCATTTTTGTGATTTTTAGGCCACTCAAAATCTACTTAAAGTGAAATAAAAAAAATGGTATTTTTTGATTTTGACCGGGTTAAAATATGTTATTCCTCTTTAAATTCTGCGTAAAATGAGCCCAAGCAGAATGCAGGGCGATTTTTTGTTCCGGAGTTATGCATTTTTTAGTAAGCGAAAAACGAGTTTTTTAGGGTGCGCCCATGAGCGTTCGAGAGAGAGGCTCAAGTCAAATAAATGGAAACGGTATTTTTTGATTTTGATCAAATTAAAATATGTTATTCCCACCTAAATTCTGCGTAAAATGAGCTCAAGCAGAATGTGGGGCGATTTTTTGCTGCGGTGCTATGCGCGTTTTAGTAAACGAAAGTCGAGCGTTCTATGGAGAGGCTGATAGACGTGGGTAGCCCGGGTAGCCTCAACCACTCGACTTTCGTTCACTAAAACGCGCATAGCTCCGCAGCAAAAAATCGCCCCACATTCTGCTTGGGCTCATTTTACGCAGAATTTAGGTAGGAATAACATATTTTAATTTGATCAAAATCAAAAAATACCGTTTCCATTTATTTGACTTGAGCCTCTCTCTCGAACGCTCATGGGCACCCTAAAAAACTCGTTTTTCGCTTACTAAAAAATGCATAACTCCGGAACAAAAAATCGCCCTGCATTCTGCTTGGGCTCATTTTACGCAGAATTTAAAGAGGAATAACATATTTTAACCCGGTCAAAATCAAAAAATACCATTTTTTTTTATTTCACTTTAAGTAGATTTTGAGTGGCCTAAAAATCACAAAAATGACAATAACTAAGTCAAAAATTATTGAAATTGAATTCCGTTTGAATGACATGAAAGTGCTTTACAATCCCCATCTTTTGGTGAAAACCGCGTTTCAATCGGATAATTCACGCGAAAGTTATGAATTTTTGAAAGGTGCGACTTTGCAAACACTGTAACTCCCCCCTAATTATTTTTGGAAAAAATTTATTTGAAAAAAAGACTACTTTTATCAAGTACTATCAAAATACAAAGTTTCAGGAAAATCGGTGGGGGGGGGGAGAAAAACCCCCATTTTGAATCAAGCTCTTTAAAGACTCTTAATCGTTGTAGCAAAAGTTTGCAAGAGACCCAGTGGAACTTTGCGTTGCCAGATTGCATGCCTCGCCATTGTGCGAGATGTACTAACAAAAAGAAGAGAGATACTTTTCGTGGTTTCAGCGAAGAACGAATCGATTAAATTGACCAGTCAGTTGCGCCTTCAAATGAGTGAGTGATTGAATGACCACTCACCCACGGACCCACGAGTCCAGTGCGTGGGTCAGTCGATTTGACTAATCGCCACAGAGAAAAATTTATATTAGGGGCTACCAGAATTATTTGTACGGAATAGTTAAATGTAAATTCTGGCATCTGTGAAGATATTGCTGGTTTCAACGAAAAATTTATTTTGAATATTACCAGAAATCTAGTTAAGGATACGAGAATGAACATTTAACTATTACGTTCAAGTAATTATGGTAGCCCCAAATATAAATTTTACTCCGTGCGGTCGCTTTATTCGACAGTAAGGTGAATTAAATTGGTCAACCATATTTGTTCATAGGAGCTCGTTTACGGTCCACCATTGTCACTGCTGAAACTACGTCTTTTATTTCCGGGAGATGAATCTGAATATCGATTCTTTCGATTATCGGCCGGTGGAACAAGTGGTTGACAGCAACGGATTGGAAACTCCGAGAAAGTGACCGTCCAGCGTCCATCACTACCGGTTCCGATATCAAGCAAGATGCGCTTCAGTCGCAGATCCATTGCATATTTGCTACGAGTATTATCAAAGTATTATCAAAGCTTATCGAATTCAAAACGATCCGAGTGCAATAGACTGTTTCAGTAGAGCGATCCTCGGACCTCTGCTTTCAAACAAACTCTGATCATTTAATGTAATTTCCCCATATGCGCTTTTTTGAACGGAAATTTTTGCTATCGGATCAAACCATAAAAACGACCCTCACACAATCAGATATAGTAAACGAATATGCCAAAACGCACCTAACGGCGCGGCGGCGCACTGTGGAGCCGATTGTATGAAAATCGGAAATAATTCTGTAACTCCAAAACTACTCGACGGATTTCAATGAAATTTTGTATGTGAGCTTGTGTGGACTCAGGGGTCATACTCCAGCCATTAAAAATGATGGATGACATATTTACTCAAAATTGGGGGCCCCCTCCCCCCAATGATTTTTTGGTTTTTTGAAACCCCCATCATGTGGCATACCTGTAAAAACAGCATGAAAAACTAAGCTTTTTGGTGCAAAGAACATTTCTCTGCCTTAATTTGTTAGAGAGATATTGGCAAAAAACCACCTGAAAATAGTGAAAGTTTACTAAATTTTGAGGAAAATGCTCATAAAACTGAAGAATGGGATGGAAACTAAAACCCTGAGGACTTATTCTAGCTACCCATGGTAAGTATCCGTGAAACCAACATTTCGGAGTCATTTTTAGGGGCAGGGGGCTCCAAAATTGTCCAATAACAAGGATGATTGATCAGTAAGCTCCGTATTTATTAAGAACAAAAATTGAGATAACATCACGCATAACTTTCAAAGTTAATCTCAATTTTTCCAGAATTGAGAGTCTAAAAGAAACATGCATGTAAGACTTCACATTTGCATTTAAGTAGATGAAATCCAGTGTAGCCAAATCGTGGCTTTCAATTTTTCCATTTTACTCCATGTATTTTTTTTTTAAATTTTAATGCAACATTTGGCAACAATGGTAAATTTCTACAATTTTGCAGCAGCTGTTATGCCTACATGGGATACCTTGCTTTTGCTCACCACACTTTTTCTCATCGAAACAGGTGCGGGAACAGTTTTGCCATTTCTTATTTAACTTTCAACTGCGATGCCCGCGCGCAGAACTTGCATTTACGTGAAAAAACATGTAAAAAAATCGGACCCCTGTTTATTAAAAAATCGATATCTCCAAAAGTGCACGAAAAGAGCAGTTTAAATTTTCAGGGCTTCTTCCTAATGGTATTGACTATCAGAAAATCAATATTAGAACTTGGAGCCTCTTGGAGCTTTTTTTTGCGAATCCATTAAACTTTAAATTTGATTAATCTTTACCCTCCCACTTAGATAATTAATTTCGTCACTTTGAAATATTTTTTTCTAAACTTCCTACGTATGAATCGAAAGCTCTAAAGACGCACTTTCGAGACAGGCTTACAGATATTTGTCAATATCTAAAGCAAGAGTGCAAAAATCAAAAAATCAAACATAAAAAAAAATGCCTGAAATTTTGCATTTTCAGATAAGCTGAGTTCAGAGCTTATTTTCTCCTTTCTGAATTTTTTTTTTGGATAAAACTGTGTTTGGATATCAACCTACATACCCTGGACTAAAGTTCTACCGAATGGTTTTATCTCCCCTGCATACTTCATTTTAGGGATTTTTTCCTCAGTCGGCCCCAGTGTGCGGCGCGGCGCGGTCCCTCGTCCTCGGTTTCACTTGTCTTGACCTTGACCAATGACCCCTTATGGGCCAAGCCCGAGTATTACTCGTTTTTCCCATCCAGTCTATTTCTTATTGTTTCAGTCATACTTGCGAATAAACGCCATGACATCAATGAAAACACCTTCACGATAAGGTTTCGTCGGGCGCCTTCGATTCATAGAGTAGGCAATTCCAACTCCCCCGAGTACGAACAGTTAACTACTCTCTTTATACGATACAAACGGAGTAACGGAGCACTAAACTGGTCCTTATGGAGGGTTAATAATAGTTCTCTCCTTCAAGAGACTCGACGTCGACCATTTCCATGACGTCGACGCTGTTCATCAAGCGTAAGTCTTGTCGTTGTCAAGTTAAGAAAGCGAGAGAGGAACGAGAGAGGAACGAGAGAGGAACGAGAGAGGAACGAGAGACCTGGGAACGAACGGTGGCGGTGAATTTTAAATAAAATGACGCGGCTCTTTGATGAACGACGAACGAACCTCGTCTATTGTGCATCTCATCCTGTGCGCGCGCGCTGGCCGCTCTTTCGGTCAACGCGCCGCGCCGCCTGATTCTTCTTCGCGTTCGCGTCTTTACTGCTCGGTGAAAGCTTTTCGCGGGCCCAGTTGCGGTGCTGCCAGATTTGCTAAAAAAAAAAATTAAAAAAAAATACCTCAAGTAGTCTTATAATAAATGTGTATATTGCTCACCAAACCTGGCAGCACCGCTCTCAGTTGAGTTGAGTTGGTCGCGAAAGAACCGCGAGGATCTTGTCGAGAATGATGGCGCCAAGTCCTTAGTCCTGATCTATGTTGCCAGATCTGGAGTTAAATAATATTGGTCCGAGTTTAAAATTTTGTCTTAGCGGTAAACAAAAATATTTCTAGATTAAAATAGCTTGAAGATAACGTTGGTGGCGTCCAAAAGTTCAGAAATAGACTGTTCTAGTTCAGCGATACATCGTTTCAATGGGGCTGTAAGCGATTTAAAAGCCGATTCAGATGAAAAAACCTGCAAACTGATTCATGACAAAAACAAGTCAAATTTTTACACCTGGATAGTTGTATTAGAATTCTGTTGACCAGATGGCAGATAGCCTCTCTGAAACACTTGCATTTTCATTTAAAACCCATTTCCCGTGGATTAATCACAATTTTCGATTAAAGGTTAAAAAATATGAGGTGAATGAACTCGAATGAGATCGTCTATGCTGCCTCACTTTGGGATCGGACTTGAAACATCTATAAAGCCTCTCTATTGCTAGATGTAGCTCGTTGTGTCCATAAGAGCTTTCCGTCATTCTAATGTCTGTTTCTTTTGTGTTTTAAAATCACGTCCCATTTAAACCCATATATTGGTAAAGCTTGTTGGTGAAAGGTGATGACTGCGGCGTTTGAGCTATTTTTCCGAAAGTGAGTTGATTTTTGACGCTTCCTTCGCTGCACTATCTGGCAACTCCTTTTCTCACCACCGAAGGATCCTCGCTTCAAGTTTTAACGCTTTCTATATACCTACATATACAATACATACATACAAACATGGCACCGCGCGCGCGCGATCGCTTTTGCATGGCGTTTATAGATTTCACGTTCCCCTCCCTTTCACTCGGAGTATTCCCCCCGCCCCCGCCTCGTCTGCTCGCGCTATGCGAAAATGACCGGTTGAGTGAAGTAGGGAACGTTTCGCTTCCCAAACCGGTCAATGGTGCCAATTTAGCGGCGGGAACATCTGGCGACTCAATTAATCCAAGGAATGATATTTCCGGACTCGGGACTTGGTCGGAAAATCCAGCCGTTTCTTGTTTATTTAATGACATTTTTCAATTTAATCACGATTCCACCGATTTTCTCGAGAGGATTGAATTACAGAGGATTTATGAGTCGTGATTTTAAAACTTGAAGGAGGCATCTGTGTTGGAAATATTTTATGGACGTTTCATACGGACTCGCTTTGTTTGCCTCATTTGTTTTCTCGAAAAGAAAGTTGTGACAAATCCAGTTGACGTTTGTTTTGAACGAAATTGCAAGTGTTGGAGGGTGGCAACCTGGACACATAAATCGGTGTAACATGTTTCTTTTGGAAAGATTTGCACAGTAAAGAAACTCTAAATCACTTGCACTTTCCTTTAAAACCAATTTCCACTTGATTAATTACAATTATTTTCGATTATAGAGGTTAAAAAAATGACGGAAACAAAGCAGAATCATAGATCGTTCCCATTCTGTCTCACCTATAGGTATACTGTATAGGGATAGGACTTACAACGTGTATCAGCCAGCAGCCTCTCTGTTGCTATAACTCGTTGTTTCAAGTGTTATTGAAGCACGAAAATACTGTGATAGGTAATAGGTATGTAATATTTTCTCAGCCGGTGGAGTCATTTTTGATTCCAAAAAACTTGCGCTTATTTTATTCACGAGTATTAATCTGCGGAATAATTTAACGGCGATTCCACCGATTGATTGAGATGAGATTACTCATGAGGGTATTTTCGAGCACTATAGTCATAAACTCAAGTGAAGTACTTAGTGTCATAGTGTGTAATGTTTCTTAGCCGGTGGAATCATCGGTGAATAGAAAAATGCCATTCATTTTACTCGAAACGGGAGCTATTCCTTTCGGCAGGATTTTCGGCCTAACACGTACAAGCGGATTCAAGATATTGTCCTTCTCTCTCCTTTTCCGCTAACAAACGCATGTGTTAAGAAAGGATAGAAGAGGGGGCGAATATCACGTGACTACCCTCGATTTATCCTTTTCTAACACACGCACTCTGATAGGAAAAGAGAGAGAGTAGAATAAATTCCTGCATCCGCCAGTGGGCCCAAAGTCCCAAAGATGCGTCGAGTTAACTTGTAAGTTTTTACCAACGAGCGATACTTACAGTTTCCAGAAGTCAAGTTCAAGTCGGGGGAAAAAAGAATAAACAAGGGGTTTGCTCGTTATTTTTAGGTTGGCAGAATCTTCTATCCATTTTCATGTGCACTTTCTGCGAACCACCAGCTAAGGGCAGATCAAACCCTTTGTTTAGCGAAAAACAATACGGTTTAATTCACAACTCCTGAAACAACGACTTTTGAATTCTGCTGGGATTTGAGACAGGATTATAACTACGAGTATTTAAGGTTCCCAGAGCTCTTTTGTACTATGAACCAATGTAATAATGTCGACTCACAGCACCTCTACGTCGTTTATCGGCATAATTTCAATTAGTTGCTCAAAAATAAACGTTTGTAGTACTTTTTTAAGCGAATTAATCTGTTTTGTGTTGCAGGTATGTAAGCGCTCTCGTTGAAAGCTGTTTTTCTTCATTCTGCGTAAGTCGAATCTTTTACTGTCCAATGTCAACCAACAATCTCTCCCCCTCTATCTCTCTCCCTCTCCCTCCCATTTTTTTCCGTTCCCTTTTTCCTTTCCCCCCTTACCCCTTCTTTACCTTTTTTTTCCTATCTTCGGTCTCCTTTTCCCCTTTTCTCCAATGCGCCCCTGAGAATCGTGTTGTGTGCACCTGCCCACCGCGGAAATGATATCCTATAGTGATTGAGTTGAATTTGATTATATACAGGGAGACTAGAAAGAAAGACCCACCCAACTAGTTAGACCTATTTTTAAAAATTCATACTTTTTTCAACTGATAGCCTAAAGACTATTCGCCTAAAAGTGTCAAATTGTCACTATACCGTTTTAAGTAAAGCATCGTAGTCGTAGTTTATTCATACTTCTTTTCTGCAAAAACTGCTTTTTTGTTTGTTTAATTTTTTTCTCCTTTTTTTTTCTTTTATTTCATATTATGTCCATTCAATTTTTCCGAGAGACTAAGGATGAACAGACGAAGCCTTCACAAATCATGACTGTGATTCGAAAGCGGGTTGAAGGCTTGTCAAAATAAATGGATTAGAAAATAAATAAACAATAAATGGGACTCTTGCTAACTTTTAAGGAATTCTTGGTGGGTCTTGTTTTTTGTAGTCACCCTGTATTTATACCAGAGTTGGGCAAATAGAAGTGTAATTGATTACACGATTACTGAGTAATCGGTAAAATCGGTAAAATCGGTAATCGTCAAACCTTTCAAATCTTTTGGGTCTATCTAATATCTAATTCTTCTGCAACTTGTATGATGGGTGGCTTGTAAAAATTCAGTCCTCATTACCATAAAATAACCCTCCGAAAAAACGACGATTATGATTACTTGGTAATCGTGTAATCGATTACCTCCCCGCCCCCAATTTCCCAGCTCTGATTTACACTATGATGTAAGCGAGAGTCCCTGCAAAACTTGCAAATTAATTAGGCGATGACAGCATGTGAATTGTGATGCATCGGATATCTACTCCATTCAAACCGATGCAAAACAATCGATTCTCCCAGAGATTGAGCGAACCGCCTAACATTCGATACTTTTCCCTAGATTCAAACGTGAGAAAAATATAGATCGCGATCCTCTCTCTGCGTGCTGCGCGGTGGTGCGGTGCTTGACTTGAGCCCAAATCACACTGCACAAGTGGAGCTGAAAGTGAGCCGAAAGTGGGGGTCATCGATGAGGTCGGAGATCATCAGCAAACAATTTCTAAAGTTATGCTGAACAAATTGAGCACACATTTTTGTAAAAAACCTTAAAATTAACGAAAAGACGACTGTTGAGCAACGACTTGCAAGACAGTTTGCAAGCTCACTTTCAGCTCCACTTGCGCAGTGTGATTCGGGCTTTGAGAGCGCGCACCACTTCAAATAGTCCACCGCTGGCTCCCTCGGCTCCTCGGCTCCTCGGCACATGCACCGCTCAACAATACTCGACATTCATCATTCAACATTCAATATTCAACATTCAACATTCACCCGTGGAACTTGGTGTGGCTCGGTGTCGCGTTTGCTTGTTTTGCAAACACTCGATTTGAAACACTCACACCATCGCACGCGTGCAATACACTCTCAATATACTCGCATATCTGATGGTGAGCATAATGTATTTGCATGCACTGCGGTACTCACACATTCATATTGGCAGGAGCGCTGGAGCGCGGCGCGACGCGGCGCGGCGGACTGACCGGACTGTAGTGAGCGGCGCGGCAGCTCAGCGGCTCGCGAGTGGATTCTGGACGTCCACCCGACCACCCAGTGGCGTCGCGTGCCATCTGGCAACAATGCAACTGCTCCATTCAAACGCATTAAATATATCGAATTTTCCTTGTGCACTGTGCACCCCCGAATTCGATCTTTTACACGAGTTTAAATGGATAGAATACATTGTTGCCAAATTGCACGCGACGCCAGCGCCACTGCGACCACCAGTCACCAGTCTCGTCACCAGAGCTGCCATCATGCCATCTGTCGCTTTGTGTTTGTCGCAGGCAAATCGCACTCGGCTTGGGGCAAAGAGCAAGCACTAATTTATATCATCAGAATGAAAGTCAGATGCATGAAGCGTAATGCTAGTGATGACTTAAAGAAATTACGGTTCCGAGATTTACTTTTCAGATCATTTGAAAGCTAATAAGCTAACGATCATATTGATATCCGTAGATCACCCTTTTCTCAACTGGTCCTCTTTTTATCAACTTTTAAAGCAATTAAATGCAGGTGTTCAAACACACTCCACCCAAAACACTGTAGGTATAAAGGGCTAATCCAAAAAACCTAATCTGATGAAATCTCCATTTTCGTCAGCTTATTAGTTTTCAATTGAGCTAAAGTAAATCTCGATACAATAATTATTCTGTAAGTCAACATTACGCTTGATCTGAATTTTTCTTAATCATAAATAAACGGCTTTCCTTTTGCCTAGGCAAATCGCAAGCCGATGGGGGCAGTTGGAAGGGTCTGAAATGTTGTGTCTTTTAAAAAGAAAATGAAAGTACTTGATGAGCTGAGAAGAGGGATGCGTTTGATGTCTAATGATTCTATTGATTCTATTGATTCTAATATGTTTTCATAGAGAGAGTGACAAACTAGACCGGAGCCTGCATAGCTCCGCCTTCTTTGCTTTTAAAATGGTGGAGCTCTGCAGGTATCATAGGAGATTCCAGTCTAATTTTTCACATAAGTAGAAACATACAGAAACAAGCCTCAAATTATATACACATAGGGATCTCCCGTACTGCAGTGTGTCTTTGTAAGTTTCAGGGAGAACCTGAGAAATCAGGGAATTTTTGGGGTTTCAAATCTGTCAGGTTAAATCAGGGAATAGTCGGGGAATTCGGTTTAAAAACCTGGAAATTACTGTTTTCTCTCACAATCCACCAAAAATATGAATTTATCATTGAATCTCAAAAGTAGTTGTTTGTTTTCCCCTCACCTTTCCTTGTCTGAAATCGTCATGCTACTGAAACCATAACATAACTTTTTAACCCAAAACATCCTGAAATATTTAATTTTGTTTAAATTGTTTTCATCAACAACCCCTAGTCAAAAAAAGTAACCCTCAAAACTTAAACAAAAAACAAAACAAAAAAAACAAAAAATGTTTGCAATGCTGTAATGCGTAGAAAAGGCTGACGCTTAATGACAATGATGACATGTGATCTATAACGTCTGATTGATTATTTAATTTGATGAGCCCGAAAAATGAAAATCACCCTCTATTGTTGCCATTTGGCAACGCTAGGATATTATGAGTTTGCAGTTTTTGACAGGTTTTCAATCCTCTTGTTTCTAATAAATCCGGAAAATGTAGTCTTGATCCGTGCGAAAAAAGTGAAAAAAAATATAAGGGCAATCGAAAATTAGAAGTCAGGAGAAATCTGGGAATGCCAGGGAAATTTAAAATTGAACTGTACTATACTAGACACAAGACACCCTGTTATACTACCTGCATATAGTTCCGCCATTGCGCCTTAAACTTTATAAAGTCCTGTTGTGAGTCTGTTAGTGAATTTCGTAATTTTGTAATTGTTTGTTCGTCGCAATATTCGCTGGATTTTACTCAAGATTTTACTTTTCAATCGCTTACAGCAAAAGTTAGCAAGAGTCCCATCGAAAGAAAATCAAAATCAAAAGTGAATGAATGTGTACGAAGTGGCAGCCTTGGACCGCACGTGCACAATCCACGGAAGGCGTTCACCGCAAGACGCCCGCCGCTTCACTTCACTTCATTTCACGTCACTTGACGTCACTACTCCGCAACAGTTTTGATTGCTCTACGGTGCGCCCCGCGCCGAGTTGGCCTCCGGTGACAATGTTATACGGTGATTGTGGTGTCTGCCTTTGAAAAATTACCAACAGTCAGATTCCATTTGATTCGACTCGATCGCTCCTTTTACTTTTCGCTCTGCTCTGCGGTATCGAAGAATTTCAATTCAGGTCCACGAACCTACACCTCGTTACACAGAGACCATTATTTAAGGTGATCCCTAAAGCGTCAACCCGTCTTCCGAGGCAGTGTTGCTACATGTATAGTGAAAAATTTTCAAAGTTCCCACGAGACTTACATTAACATTAATGTATCCTCCTCCTCCTCCCTCCGCCCCCGCCCCCCCCACAAATGTGTCAGAACTTTTGTGAGTTACAGTCAACGTAATGATCGAATGGATATTTTACTTAAATCAAGAAAGTACTCTCATCATAGCTTTGCTTCCTTCGTGTTGCCTCAAAATCGCGTCCCGTAAAATATATCCCCTCTATCGGTAAAGCTCTTTTTTATTTAACGCTAGGATTAACCATAAAAAATCAAATCTGCTGATGGCGCAACGAGCCCTTAGTAGTAATCCTAGTTTACCGCGAGACAGAATTTATAAGAATAAAGCATTCAAACGCACCTCGTTTACCTTTTAAAGGCCTTTTGTAAAATCAGGCGCAGTTGCAGTTATTGTCTGACCCATCAAATTAGATTAGGTTTCGTGACGGATTTCACTAACTGCATCCGTCACCGTTTTACACGAACCCAGGGGTGGCTGGAGTAATTTCCATAACTACTCCTAGTCGCAGTCGACTGTGACAGGGAGCAATAGGTAAGGCGTCATCGTGACATCATACGTTGCTTGTCGCAATTTCTTGCCGTTTCAAATACGCCTGATGCTTTGCAACTATATGAGTTATTCCATTTCCTCGGATATCACGTCCTCCGGGGGGGGGGGGTTGTTGGCATTTTTGGAAACCCCCCCCGCCCCCCCACACGTTTTAACTGACATATTGACTCAATAACACGCGCAGTATAGGGAACATCCCACGCAGGAAGAGTCAGGAAAATGATTGTATAAACCCCTATTTGCGACAGAGCTGCCGTTTCGTGTAGAATTGATGGTATTTTTCAATTCACCGATGATTCCACTGGTTGAGATAAGAATACACAGTTCAGTTCAGTGTATGGCAGTACTGCACGAAAATACTCTGATCTTTAATCATTTCTTAATCGGTGGAATCGTCGTTAAATCATTAAAATGTCCGCAAGTTTTTTAAAGTCATCGACGACTTCACCGGTTGAGAAAAGATTACAAATGCGAGTATTTTCGTGTGTTACAGTCACAACTTGATCTGAACTGTGTAATCCTTTCTCAACCGGTGGAATTATTGGTGAACTGAAAAATTCCATTAATTCTACGCTTAACGCGGCAGCTCTGATTTGCGAAATGACGCCTTTTGCGACAGCCAGCCCTCTTATCAATTTGACGCCAAGAACAATGGGAGCAATTGCGCATTAAATTCGCCTTCTCAAATCTTCATGCTTGGAGCCCTAGTTGCAGGAATCGTGAGGTAAGGCACACGATTTTTGAGTCGCGATTAGCTGTCTTTGCGCGCGTAAGTCGATTGTGAGTGTGACGGCCAATGAATGATTAATCGTTAGTCGGTTTGTTCGTGGTGATCCTCATCGATGAAGAGGCCCTCCGTCAGTTTAGCTCGGCGAAGACGCTGTGATTTTATTTTGTTTATCAGCTTTCGGTGTTTTTGGATTCTTTTCTATTCTCATCCTTTCCATGTCGGGCGCGTAAAATGTCAAATCTGGTCCTATTTTTGCTGCTCGGAGTGTTTGTCTGCAAATTCGTGCTTGCCGATGGTAATCATCAGAATCAATTTTCCGTTTTTGTGAGACCATTTATTTTTTTACTGACGCAAACGTCCGTAACTATAATTTGTTGACTGTTCTGATCAACGTGTTATTAGGTATACTGACAGAGAGGCTAATACATGTAATAAGTCCTATCCTAAAGTGAGGCAGCATGGACGATCTGATTTGTTTGCCTCATATTTTTTTTTACCTTAAATCAAGTATTGTAATTAATTCAGTGGAAATTGGTTTTAAACGAAAGTGCAAGTGTTTTAGAGTGGCTATCTGGGCACAGAATTCCAATACGACTATCCAAGTGAGAAAATGTTGCTGGTTTCTGTTATGTGTCACCGTGTCAGTTACTTCACCGTGCATGTAAATCCTTCCAAAAGAAACAGTTATATCGAGTTCGGTTTTTTTAAACAAAAATTAAGGTTAGAAATATGGGCAAAGAAACTGAGCCTGTATGAAAATCGTTCATAAGAGATTTCCATCGTAGCTGCCTTAGTGTTGCCTCTGTACTGCCTCAGCGCTGCCTCAGCACTGCCTCAACATCACTTTCCAAAAATCCTCTGTATCCCTAAAGATCGTTGGTTATACCAATAGAGGGGTTTAATAGGACATGCTTTTAAAACACCGCAGAGGTTGCCATGATGGAATTCTCCGATGGAATTTTTCACTCGGGCTCGGATTGTTTGCCTTACTTTTTTTAACCTTCAAAAATTTAAAAAAAAAAAAAAAAAAAAAAAAAAAAAAAAAAAAAAAAAAAGTTTGCAGAAACAATCAACATTTTCTCGCCTGGATATAGCTGTACTGGAGAATTCTGTGTCCAGAGAGCCACCCTAAAACACTTGCTTTTTCATTTAAAACTAATTTCCACTGAACTAATTACAATTTTTGATTTAAGTTTAAAAATAATGAAACAAACCAGAATCAGATCGTTGATGCTGTCGCACTTTGGGATAGAACTTTTAACACAGCATAGCCCTTCTATTGGCATTACTTGTTGCTTTCTTCACACCGGATTTTGTTTGAGACAACGAGTTCACAGATGGTTCGGCGCACAAGGATCTCGACGCATGCATGACTTTTTTTAAGCAGTACAACTAATTAACGTTAGTACTTGGATCGATTCGGGGGATATGCTCCTCCCCCCTCCTCCCCCCCCAATCTCTCTCGAAAAAACACTTATAAGTTAAAAAAGTTTTTGTGAGGGGTGTACATGGCCCTTTGTCAATTTTTTAAAAATATGCTAAAATTAATAAAAAATAAATAAATAGATAAATAAATAATTAGATAAATAGATAAATAAATAATTAGATAAATAGATAAATAAATAAATAAATAAGTAAGTGAATAAATATATAAAAATTTAAAATATAAATATATGTATATTGCGGGCGTGTATACTATACAGCCCTTGTCGAATAAAATGGAGAAACTTCAATTCTGTAGGTTGTGATCAATTCAATTCCTCTTAGAAAATCTAGAATGGCAATATTTTCAAAATCTTCCCATAATGTCTCCAATCTCTGTGTCACTATGCAGCGTAGGTTTGTAGTTGTTTTGCTCTTAGAAATGAATCCTTCTAGTTTGACACGGGTCATAGCTTTTCTGCACTGTGAAACGTGTTGATAACTTTCTAAATAGAGCGGGGTGGCTTGCCATCAGAAGAGACTTTAATTAATTATGCCACCCTTCTACGCCGTTATTCGTCCTAAGTAAGCCATCGAATACATGCTGTTGAAAAGAAAAGAAGAAGAAGAAGAAAAAACTCTAGTCCAGTCCTAAGCCTGCATAAACGTGAAGGAAACGTTGACAATTTTCAGACTCTATTGGAGAAAAAAACGGTCTTCCCATTATCGATCCACAACCAAACTACGCTCGACTGCTCAACGTCGCTTGACAAAAAAAAGGAGATAAAAACGAGGCGCCGAACCATGAGTATACCAAAGTTTTAGCAACTGCTACAGCTTTTATAGTCAGCATTTCTTTTCTGCCCAAGTTACCTTTATCAGCTCCTTTTCAATTATCTTTTCCACCGTCCGTCCCACTGAAGTTTGAGCGTCGACTTGACAAAGCATTGATCTATATCTCATTGTCAGTATCTCTACATATTATTATATTTACAGTTATGATTAAGTCCAATGTATATGAGAAGAAACAAGTATGAGCAGGATGGAGCCTATATTTAAGTGTGCATATCATGTGTGAGTTGTGAGTGAGTTTAGGTGACGGGTGACGGCTACGTCTGTCGTCTACGTCATCGCCGAGAACTTATTGAGTAAACGCAAACGTTAGTAAGACGAAAGTTGTTGAACGAACGTTGCTGGAACCTTGGACGGAAAAGATAAATTTGCTAAAAGTTGGCGGAAAAGATGAACACCAACATTCAACGTTCAACATTCAACATTCAACATTCAACAACGAGGTATATCCATAGAGAGGCCTGTGGCTGATACACGCTGTAAGTCCTATCCTAAAGTGAGGCAGCATGAGCGATCTGATTCTCGTTTCTTTGCCTCATCTTTTTTTATTCTTAAATCAAACATTGTAATTCATTCAGTGGAAATTGGTTTTAAACGAAAGTTCAAGTGTTTTAGAGTGGCTCTCTGGACACAAAATTCTAAAACAGTGGATCCTCGATTTTCCGGACGGGGTCCGGGATTTATAGGTTTTCAAAACTCGAAAGAGAGAACCTGGGGAAAACCTGACCGAACCGTGATCGGGGAAGACGTCTCGACCGGTCGTTCTTACTCTATCTAGATCTAGATTTCAGTTTTTGCTCAGCAGTTGCGGAGTGCGGACGTGCGTAAGTTGTGTACGTTGAAAATGTCGGGTAAAAGCAATATTAGATATCGGAACGAAAGAGGAAATACTAGATAAGTTGAGCACTGGAGAGATAGGAGAGACAGGAGGAAAACTTGCGAGGGAGTACGGAGTAGCTCATTGATGAAAACTTGATTGTTTCCTTTTTGCCTTCAATCCTTCAAACGTCACCTCCATTCTTCAACCTATGGATCAGGGCGTGATAACGAAATGTGAGAAACTGTGTAGGAAATACAAGTAGCTGCTATGTCATTTACTCTATTGGAAAGTGAGAACGGAAGTGCTATGGAAAGCATTAAAAGATGATTATCAACATATCCCATACGGAGTAGGCTCATTGATGAAAACTTGATTGTTTCCTTTTTGCCTTCAATCCTTCAAACGTCACCTCCATTCTTCAACCTATGGATCAGGGAGTGATAACGAAATGTGAGAAACTGTATAGGAAATACAAGTAGCTGCTATGTCATTTACTCTTTTGGAAAGTGAGAACGGAAGTGCTAGGGAAAAGCATTAAAAGATGATTATCAACATACCCCATACGGAGTAGGCTCATTGATGAAAACTTGATTGTTTCCTTTTTGCCTTCAATCCTTCAAACGTCACCTCAATTCTTCAACCTATGGATCAGGGAGTGATAACGAAATGTGAGAAACTGTATCAGAAGTGGCGGTAGCCGCCCAGGCCAAGTCAGAAAACGCAACCTGGGAGAGCACCGTGAACACTTATTATACACGCATCAGCTCATTTCATGGCATTTCATGGAAATTCGGCCGGTCTGTCACGGTTTCCGAGTAAACCGTAGAACAAAACCCTCAAGTGTTGTATATATTCGGAATCCGCATGTCATGAAGCAGTGGTGTACGAAGGAATTTTCTTATTAGTTAGATTTGGAAGAGAAATCGTCCAAAAAACCCCTTTTTTATTAGGGTAAATCGCTCCAGAATGGCATCTCGCGGTACTCCACATTCTGACATCAATATCCAGGCAACTACTGCACGAAACATTAAATGCTTGGTACCAAAAAAACCGGCTTGTCGTCAGGATGCTCGCTTTTGAAGGAAAATCTATTTTGATAAGTATTAAGGGAGATAAAACGAAATAACCGTCGAAATTTGCTGTTTTTAAGACCATTCTTTAGCCAAGGCTACAGCAATGACCCCTGGCTTGTAATTAAGAATCGTTGGTACGGATGCAATCCTTGAAATTCAAGGAACGTGCTTTTGCCAAGTAGGCTCGATTTCATTGCCAAATAAGAAAGTTATCGGTAAAAAAAGGATGTCAGGTTGAGAAAAGCCAGATCGCAAATTTCAAAGATGGCGGGTAGGACTTGGTTTGTTGTTTGCAAGTTGCAACGATTGTTAGGTAAAGTTAGGTTATGTACTTTCTTATTGCAGCTTGCAGCTCTCATCCCCTCAAACTCGCAATCATCATTTATGTCGGGCATGTCTCCAGATGTTAAGCTATTTCTGTTTTCCATTTTTCGAAGCAAAAAACGTTCAATTTCCCCTTGTTTTGATTCGCCGAAACATTGCTGAAAATGATTGTATAAACCCCTATTGCAAAGAGCTGCCGTTTTGCGTAGAATTGATGGTATTTTTCAATTCACCGATGATTCCACTGGTTGAGATAAGAATACACAGTTCAGTTCAGTGTATGGCAGTACTGCACGAAAATACTCTGATCTTTAATCATTTCTTAATCGGTGGAATCGTCGTTAAATCATTAAAATGTCCGCAAGTTTTTTAAAGTCATCGACGACTTCACCGGTTGAGAAAAGATTACAAATGCGAGTATTTTCGTGTGTTACAGTCACAACTTGATCTGAACTGTGTAATCCTTTCTCAACCGGTGGAATTATTGGTGAACTGAAAAATTCCATTAATTCTACGCTTAACGCGGCAGCTCTGATTTGCGAAATGACGCCTTTTGCGACAGCCAGCCCTCTTATCAATTTGACGCCAAGAACAATGGGAGCAATTGCGCATTAAATTCGCCTTCTCAAATCTTCATGCTTGGAGCCCTAGTTGCAGGAATCGTGAGGTAAGGCACACGATTTTTGAGTCGCGATTAGCTGTCTTTGCGCGCGTAAGTCGATTGTGAGTGTGACGGCCAATGAATGATTAATCGTTAGTCGGTTTGTTCGTGGTGATCCTCATCGATGAAGAGGCCCTCCGTCAGTTTAGCTCGGCGAAGACGCTGTGATTTTATTTGTTTATCAGCTTTCGGTGTTTTTGGATTCTTTTCTATTCTCATCCTTTCCATGTCGGGCGCGTAAAATGTCAAATCTGGTCCTATTTTTGCTGCTCGGAGTGTTTGTCTGCAAATTCGTGCTTGCCGATGGTAATCATCAGAATCAATTTTCCGTTTTTGTGAGACCATTTATTTTTTTACTGACGCAAACGTCCGTAACTATAATTTGTTGACTGTTCTGATCAACGTGTTATTAGGTATACTGACAGAGAGGCTAATACATGTAATAAGTCCTATCCTAAAGTGAGGCAGCATGGACGATCTGATTTGTTTGCCTCATATTTTTTTTTACCTTAAATCAAGTATTGTAATTAATTCAGTGGAAATTGGTTTTAAACGAAAGTGCAAGTGTTTTAGAGTGGCTATCTGGGCACAGAATTCCAATACGACTATCCAAGTGAGAAAATGTTGCTGGTTTCTGTTATGTGTCACCGTGTCAGTTACTTCACCGTGCATGTAAATCCTTCCAAAAGAACAGTTATATCGAGTTCGGTTTTTTTAAACAAAAATTAAGGTTAGAAATATGGGCAAAGAAACCGAGCCTGTATGAAAATCGTTCATAAGAGATTTCCATCGTAGCTGCCTCAGTGTTGCCTCTGTACTGCCTCAGCGCTGCCTCAGCACTGCCTCAACATCACTTTCCAAAATCCTCTGTATCCCTAAAGATCGTTGGTTATACCAATAGGGGGGTTTAATAGGACATGCTTTTAAAACACCGCAGAGGTTGCCATGATGGAATTCTCCGATGGAATTTTCACTCGGGCTCGGAGTGTTTGCCTTACTTTTTTTAACCTTCAAAAATTAAAAAAAAAAAAAAAAAAAAAAAAAAAAAAAAAAAAAAAAAAAAAACAAGCAGGGAAAATTCCAACACGCGGGTGTTGGAAAAGCGTGCCACTAAAGTCTGAACAGCTTTAATGCTTTTGCTAGCAATGATAATTCATCAAAGAGGAACCATGTGACATGGAGCTGATCTCGAGAAAATTGAGTCCAAAGTTGAAGAGCTAGAATTTAAACAAAAAACGCGGAATTACTTACGTTTTGATTTCATTCAACTACCGTGTTATGTTTTTGCATTTTAACACCGGAAATGTGGAATTTCCTATGCAGGGAAGGTACCTACTTAATTTTTAGCGTTTAAAGTGACTTGGTTCCTTTCTTGTTTTTGTTTGGCATAATCACGAAAAACGAATCTCTAAGAGAAACCAAACGGCAGAGTTGGTTTATACTATTGATATTTTAAAATCCGTTAATCCGGACTTAAGTCCGTTCCCAATTCTATAAAAGGAACCAAGTCGGAGTTGGTTCCTTATGTGACTCGGATTAAGGTTTAAGAAAAAGGAACCAAGTTCTCATTTATTTCATCATATGGACAATGACTTCAATGAGGCTTCAATGAGTAAATAGTTGTTATTAGAAGAAGCACTTGTTGCTTCGAGATTCAGTATTGCTAGGTCTATCAATCAATAACTCAATTTTATCAAAAATGTCACTCAGTTGCTCAGTTGACAAGTGCTGTCCAATTGAGCTGAGGTGTGAAATGATGAAAAAAATAAAAGATCAGATGTATCTCTAAGGAGATGAGTCAAAGGCGTTGTTTTTTGTGTTTGTTTTTTGATTTTTGTTTTCAAAACTTTGGAGGGCTCTAGCTCAGAAGAGAAACATTTGCAGCACATATTCGTGTAGGAAAATAAAGCCTTATATATGTGTTGACCCCAAAAATACACTCCATAAGTTTGGCACTTAAGTTTTGAAACACCCTATATTCTTGATATTTTGCTCCCTACCCCGCCACCCTTCACAGAACACAACATCTTGACCATGCAACTTTTTAAAATCACAGTTTGACTGTAGAGATATTTTCTTTTCCCCCCCTTTCAACGAAAAAGGGGAAAATGGATCGCCTATCTTTGATGTTCGTTGTATGCGCGTGCAGAGATTGTTCGGCTTTACGACTGCCATTTTGACTTTCTTTATAATGCGTTTTGTGAGTTTATTAGTGGATTTTATGACTATTTGATGCCGCCAATGTAATTTTCAGACAATTTTACATCAGAATCAAAACTCTATAGCACTGTAGCAAAAGTTTGCAACAAACCCATTGAAAGCTGAAAAGAGAAATTATTTGATAAGGCTCGATCTTTTTTACCCACATAAACTATAGACAATAGATATTTCTAAATCCCTCCACCTTTTAAACGGCTTGTTCAGGGATCAAAAATGAGATTGCGTTCTTTTGAAGTCAAAAAGTGTCATATTCGGAAAAGCCGTGATTCTAAATAATAAACAGTTTTTTATATTTTTTTTCCGTTTTAGGTGCTGTCAGAACTTATTGCGATTGTCACGATGTAGATACGTAATATGCATAAATGGAACACTTGCGAATTCATGAAAAAATAATCCTTTAATAAACAGAACTAACCATTTCAAGTGCCCTTTACACATCAAGCATTCTAGGGGTATAGATTAGTAGGTGTGGAGGTTTAGGACGTTTGTGGATTTTAATTCCCCCTCTCCCCATTTATTTTCTTGAAAAGTATCGAAAGTTTACAGTTAAAACTATGCCATTATTCACTATAACATATTGTCATAATATTTTTTTTTTTTCTGTTGTCGTTGGTCGATATCATTTTTCGTGTTGGAAAAGCAAAGTTCCATATGGACCTATAGTTTCCAAAATTTGAAGAAGCTTCCAGTGAAAAATTTTGTACACGCAACGAACTTTTTAGGATAGGTAAATAAGTTATTCCAGAGTCAATTCCATAGCCGCAGCGAGGAAGCTGTCCAGGGGTGGAAGACACGTGACAGCCCCTCTCACTTTTTAGAGCAATTAATGCGAATTTTACCCCTCTAGCTCCCTGTGTTCTGGATTTTAAACACCTATTTTTCAACAAAACGCCAAAAATGTCCTCAAAAATCCCTTGATTCCATCGACGCTCATTGAGGGGCTTTCAATTTGCCGATCCCCCAGAATTTCAAATGTTTCCGATACAAAGACCTGTTTAGTGTGACGTCATGAAAAAAATTGGTTCCAACAAAGGCTCCGTCTCACTCGCTCTCGTGGGTTTTCCCATACGAAACACGGTCCAAATTTTCAAATACAAGTGCTAGTAAACACACGTTCTTTACACCAGTTGTGTTTATCACACCATTGGGTTCCACGTCCCTTATAAAATTTCCGATTGTTTCAACAAATTTCCGATTGGATATATATTCCCGCGCTTTATTTCCCATAGAAATAATCGAAATTCCATAGAGACAATCGAAATTCGTGTAGATTCAAGCGCGCTGATTATAGCAACGATATGTCTTATGATTGAAATAAAGCGAAATACATCTATGGTTCTATTCTTACAGTTTTAACACCCACTTTTTTATCAGTGATAAAATATGAGAACGCTACACAAACTTTCTGAAACATCGCGCATCAATGCACAATCACAGTTATATCGAAGAAAGTCCTGTGTTTTGTCCTTGTCACACTCACAGTTTTTTATGAGCACAAAATTCTAGGATATAGGCTCATCAGCACCATCACGACATGTGTTATACCTCGAACAATAGCTTCGATACGAAGAGAAGTTAGAGTGATTGAGTGTCATGGCGGTGATACTCCCATAAGAGACCGTGAGTAAGACGAGGACAAAACGTAGAACATCTTCTTTCGGTATAACTGTGATTGTAAATTCGCTTGTGATCTTTTAGGAATTATGTTAGAGTGATAAGATACTCCAAAATACGTGGAATCTAATGGTGCAATAAAATTTGAGAAAACTGTTCTTTAACTAGCATGAATATGCGTTCGAAAATTTGGATCTGATTTCTTATAGGTAAATCAACGAGAGTGAGCGAGATAGAGCATTTGTTTGGAACCTATTTTGATGGTGACATCATCACTAAACAGGTCTACTTACGGATATGAATGAGCCCCTCTCTTTTCTATAACCCCCCCCCCCCCCGCTCTTCATCAATACCTCGCCGTCACTTCTTTTCGATACCGTCGTCAACTAGATTTTGACACTTTTACGAGTCCTCAGACCCTCCGAGATCCGAGACACAAAGCCTCTCTAACACCCTCTCTCTCCCACACATTCACAAATCTCTCCGCTTAATGAACCGTGAAGAAATCTCGTGACCGGTGGAGCCCAAAACCGAGGGGCAAAGAGGGTTTCTGTGAAGGATGTTTCCACCCCCCTCCTGCCTTGGAATTTTGACTCATAAGTTGGCACAAATGACTTAGGTTGCTGGACCTGTATGGAATTCTCGTTCAAAGGAATTCGACTTTGACGCTTAATAACTAATTGAAATTAACAGGAATACCAAAACTTTTACAATTTTAAGAAAATAGACGCCGAGACCTCCTGGATTGCAGCAATAAATTAACGATTAATGAAACCAGTTTTAAGAAAACACGTTTTTAATTTTTCAAACCTTTCCCGCCAAGGTTTTGCCATAAGCAACGCATGCAACCTATATATTAGATATGAAAATGAAAACAAAAAGCGCACCGTATATATACGGCACGCTTAAAAAAGTTTGCAGAAACAATCAACATTTTCTCGCCTGGATATAGCTGTACTGGAGAATTCTGTGTCCAGAGAGCCACCCTAAAACACTTGGTTTTCATTTAAAACTAATTTCCACTGAACTAATTACAATTTTTGATTTAAGTTTAAAAATAATGAAACAAACCAGAATCAGATCGTTGATGCTGTCGCACTTTGGGATAGAACTTTTAACACAGCATAGCCCTTCTATTGGCATTACTTGTTGCTTTCTTCACACCGGATTTTGTTTGAGACAACGAGTTCACAGATGGTTCGGCGCACAAGGATCTCGACGCATGCATGACTTTTTTTAAGCAGTACAACTAATTAACGTTAGTACTTGGATCGATTCGGGGGATATGCTCCTCCCCCCTCCTCCCCCCCCCCAATCTCTCTCGAAAAACACTTATAAGTTAAAAAAGTTTTTGTGAGGGTGTACATGGCCCTTTGTCAATTTTTTAAAATATGCTAAAATTAATAAAAAATAAATAAATAGATAATAAATAATTAGATAAATAGATAAATAAATAATTAGATAAATAGATAAATAAATAAATAAATAAGTAAGTGAATAAATATATAAAAATTTAAAATATAAATATGTATATTGCGGGCGTGTATACTATACAGCCCTTGTCGAATAAAATGGAGAAACTTCAATTCTGTAGGTTGTGATCAATTCAATTCCTCTTAGAAAATCTAGAATGGCAATATTTTCAAAATCTTCCCATAATGTCTCCAATCTCTGTGTCACTATGCAGCGTAGGTTTGTAGTTGTTTTGCTCTTAGAAATGAATCCTTCTAGTTTGACACGGGTCATAGCTTTTCTGCACTGTGAAACGTGTTGATAACTTTCTAAATAGAGCGGGGTGGCTTGCCATCAGAAGAGACTTTAATTAATTATGCCACCCTTCTACGCCGTTATTCGTCCTAAGTAAGCCATCGAATACATGCTGTTGAAAAGAAAAGAAGAAGAAGAAGAAAAAAACTCTAGTCCAGTCCTAAGCCTGCATAAACGTGAAGGAAACGTTGACAATTTTCAGACTCTATTGGAGAAAAAAACGGTCTTCCTATTATCGATCCAAAACCAAACTACGCTCGACTGCTCAACGTCGCTTGACAAAAAAAAGGAGATAAAAACGAGGCGCCGAACCATGAGTATACCAAAGTTTTAGCAACTGCTACAGCTTTTATAGTCAGCATTTCTTTTCTGCCCAAGTTACCTTTATCAGCTCCTTTTCAATTATCTTTTCCACCGTCCGTCCCACTGAAGTTTGAGCGTCGACTTGACAAAGCATTGATCTATATCTCATTGTCAGTATCTCTACATATTATTATATTTACAGTTATGATTAAGTCCAATGTATATGAGAAGAAACAAGTATGAGCAGGATGGAGCTTATATTTAAGTGTGCATATCATGTGTAAGTTGTGAGTGAGTTTAGGTGACGGGTGACGGCTACGTCTGTCGTCTACGTCATCGCCGAGAACTTATTGAGTAAACGCAAACGTTAGTAAGACGAAAGTTGTTGAACGAACGTTGCTGGAACCTTGGACGGAAAAGATAAATTTGCTAAAAGTTGGCGGAAAAGATGAACACCAACATTCAACGTTCAACATTCAACATTCAACAACGAGGTATATCCATAGAGAGGCCTGTGGCTGATACACGCTGTAAGTCCTATCCTAAAGTGAGGCAGCATGAGCGATCTGATTCTCGTTTCTTTGCCTCATCTTTTTTTATTCTTAAATCAAACATTGTAATTCATTCAGTGGAAATTGGTTTTAAACGAAAGTTCAAGTGTTTTAGAGTGGCTCTCTGGACACAAAATTCTAAAACAGTGGATCCTCGATTTTCCGGACGGGGTCCGGGATTTATAGGTTTTCAAAACTCGAAAGAGAGAACCTGGGGAAAACCTGACCGAACCGTGATCGGGGAAGACGTCTCGACCGGTCGTTCTTACTCTATCTAGATCTAGATTTCAGTTTTTGCTCAGCAGTTGCGGAGTGCGGACGTGCGTAAGTTGTGTACGTTGAAAATGTCGGGTAAAAGCAATATTAGATATCGGAACGAAAGAGGAAATACTAGATAAGTTGAGCACTGGAGAGATAGGAGAGACAGGAGGAAAACTTGCGAGGGAGTACGGAGTAGGCTCATTGATGAAAACTTGATTGTTTCCTTTTTGCCTTCAATCCTTCAAACGTCACCTCCATTCTTCAACCTATGGATCAGGGAGTGATAACGAAATGTGAGAAACTGTGTAGGAAATACAAGTAGCTGCTATGTCATTTACTCTATTGGAAAGTGAGAACGGAAGTGCTATGGAAAGCATTAAAAGATGATTATCAACATATCCCATACGGAGTAGGCTCATTGATGAAAACTTGATTGTTTCCTTTTTGCCTTCAATCCTTCAAACGTCACCTCCATTCTTCAACCTATGGATCAGGGAGTGATAACGAAATGTGAGAAACTGTGTAGGAAATACAAGTAGCTGCTATGTCATTTACTCTATTGGAAAGTGAGAACGGAAGTGCTATGGAAAGCATTAAAAGATGATTATCAACATATCCCATACGGAGTAGGCTCTTTGATGAAAACTTGATTGTTTCCTTTTGCCTTCAATCCTTCAAACGTCACCTCCATTCTTCAACCTATGGATCAGGGAGTGATAACGAAATGTGAGAAACTGTGTAGGAAATACAAGTAGCTGCTATGTCATTTACTCTATTGGAAAGTGAGAACGGAAGTGCTATGGAAAGCATTAAAAGATGATTATCAACATATCCCATACGGAGTAGGCTCATTGATGAAAACTTGATTGTTTCCTTTTTGCCTTCAATCCTTCAAACGTCACCTCCATTCTTCAACCTATGGATCAGGGAGTGATAACGAAATGTGAGAAACTGTGTAGGAAATACAAGTAGCTGCTATGTCATTTACTCTATTGGAAAGTGAGAACGGAAGTGCTATGGAAAGCATTAAAAGATGATTATCAACATATCCCATACGGAGTAGGCTCATTGATGAAAACTTGATTGTTTCCTTTTTGCCTTCAATCCTTCAAACGTCACCTCCATTCTTCAACCTATGGATCAGGGAGTGATAACGAAATATGAGAAACTGTATAGGAAATACAAGTAGCTGCTATGTCATTTACTCTATTGGAAAGTGAGAACGGAAGTGCTATGGAAAGCATTAAAAGATGATTATCAACATATCCCATACGGAGTAGGCTCATTGATGAAAACTTGATTGTTTCCTTTTTGCCTTCAATCCTTCAAACGTCACCTCCATTCTTCAACCTATGGATCAGGGAGTGATAACGAAATGTGAGAAACTGTATAGGAAATACAAGTAGCTGCTATGTCATTTACTCTATTGGAAAGTGAGAACGGAAGTGCTATGGAAAGCATTAAAAGATGATTATCAACATATCCCATACGGAGTAGGCTCTTTGATGAAAACTTGATTGTTTCCTTTTTGCCTTCAATCCTTCAAACGTCACCTCCATTCTTCAACCTATGGATCAGGGAGTGATAACGAAATGTGAGAAACTGTGTAGGAAATACAAGTAGCTGCTATGTCATTTACTCTATTGGAAAGTGAGAACGGAAGTGCTATGGAAAGCATTAAAAGATGATTATCAACATATCCCATACGGAGTAGGCTCATTGATGAAAACTTGATTGTTTCCTTTTTGCCTTCAATCCTTCAAACGTCACCTCCATTCTTCAACCTATGGATCAGGGAGTGATAACGAAATGTGAGAAACTGTGTAGGAAATACAAGTAGCTGCTATGTCATTTACTCTATTGGAAAGTGAGAACGGAAGTGCTATGGAAAGCATTAAAAGATGATTATCAACATATCCCATACGGAGTAGGCTCATTGATGAAAACTTGATTGTTTCCTTTTTGCCTTCAATCCTTCAAACGTCACCTCCATTCTTCACTGATCAAGGATCAAAAACGTTAGATACAAGTGCCTTGTCATTATCATTGAAATGAAACGGAATGTATGAAAGTTAAAAGATGATTATCAAATATCCCATAGGAGTAGTCTGATAAAACTATTTCCTTTTTCCTTCATCCTTCAAAGTCACCTCCATTCTTCACCTATGGATAGATGATACGAAGTAGAACTTTAGAAATACGTATGCATCATTTACTTATGGAAAGTGAGAACGAAGTGCTATGAAAGCATTAAAAGATGATTATCAACATATCCATACGGAGTAGGCTCTTGATGAAAACTTGATTGTTTCCTTTTTGCCTTCAATCCTTCAAACGTCACCTCCATTCTTCACCTATGGATCAGGGAGTGATAACGAAATTGAGAAACTGTGTAGGAAATACAAGTAGCTGCTATGTCATTTACTTTTGGGTGAGACGGAAGTGCTATGGAAAGCATTAAAAGATGATTATCAACATATCCCATACGGAGTAGGCTCATTGATGAAAACTTGATTGTTTCCTTTTTGCCTTCATCCTTCAAACGTCACCTCCATTCTTCAACCTATGGATCAGGGAGTGATAACGAAATTGAGAAACTGTTAGGAAATACAAGTAGCTGCTATGTCATTTACTCTATTGGAAAGTGAGAACGGAAGTGCTATGGAAAGCATTAAAAGATGATTATCAACATATCCCATAGGATGCTCATTGTGAAAATGTTGTTTCCTTTTTGTCAATCCTTCAAACGTCATCCATTCTTCAACCAGATAGGGGTGAAACAAATTGAACTGTATAAAATAAATGGCTATGTCATTTACTCTATTGGAAATAGAACGAAGTCTATAAATTAAAAGATATTATAACATATATAGATATTTATAAAATTATTGTTTCTTTTTGCCTTAATCTTCAAATATATTCTTAATATGATAGGGTATAACAAATTGAGAAACTGTGTGGAAAAAAGTTGCTATGTATTTCCATAAATGGAACGGAATGCTATAATTAAAAGATGTTATCAACTATCCCATACAAGCTCTTTGATGAAAACTTGATTGTTTCCTTTTTGCCTTCAATCCTTAAACGCACCTCATCTTCAACCTATGGTCGGGAGTGATAACGAAATGTGAGAAATGTGTGGAAATCAAGTAGCTGCTTTCATTTACTCATTGGAAAGTGAGAACGGAAGTGCTATGGAAAGCATTAAAAGATGATTATCAACATATCCCATACGGAGTAGGCTCTTGATGAAAACTTGATTGTTTCCTTTTGCCTTCAATTTCAACGTCACCTCCATTCTTCAACCTATGGATCAGGGAGTGATAACGAAATTGAGAAACTGTTAGGAAATACAAGTAGCTGCTATGTCATTTACTCTATTGAAAGTGAGAACGGAAGTGCTATGGAAGCATTAAAAGATGATTATCAACATATCCCATAGAATTTGGCTCTGTGATTGTGTTTCCTTTTTGCCTTCAATCCTTCAAACGTCACCTCCATTCTTCACTATGGATCAGGGAGTGATAACGAAATTGAGAAACTGTATAGGAAATACAAGTAGCTGCTATGTCATTTACTCTATTGGAAAGTGAGAACGGAAGTGCTATGGATAGCATTAAAAGATGATTATCAACATATCCCATAGAAAATTATTGCTTCATTGATGATGATTAGTTTCTTTATTATGTAAATCCTTCAAAAAAACGTATCATTTTTCGCAATAGCGCATCTAAACCGAATTGAAACTTGTTTATAAATTTATAAATGGCTATGTCACTTTACCCTTTTTAAATAGAACTAAGTTATTAACACCTTATAAATTGTATGATTATCAGACATATCACATATGAGTATATATTCTGATGAATAACTATATATGATATATTTACAATCCGTCAATTAATCAATTATATTCAGGGATATAAAATTGAGCAAACTGCCTGTGTGAAAACAAGCGCTATGTATTTACTCATGAACATGGCACCTGCGACACTATAAATTTAAAAGCATCGGTTTTAACCATCCCTTTTACAGTAGGCTCGTTTGATTCGAGGGACACCATCTAAATATGTTCTCACTATTGCCTCATTGGATAACGTAAACTGCAGATCAGCGTGCCGAACGAAATTCGGGCGGTGCAATTCGTGCAATCAATTTTGGGCGGAGGGAAGGTGTGATTTTTGGCATAGATGTCGCTGTTTCATCAACTATCCAGCCTTTCATCAGTACCTGCACTGGTACGAGCGATCCAGACCTGTCAACGAGCTCATCGCCAAAATTATTAAGTTAAGAGGCGGCAACGATTGATCATCTCTCACCTTTTCCCAACAGTGGCAGGCTGGCGATACGATGCGACGTTGGCTGCACAAGATAAATCTTCTAAGCCCTCTATATTACTACTATAGCTTTCAGTTTCAACGCAGCTCAGGGAGGAAGGTCATAATTGACGTAGAGTCCTTGTATGCAGATAGTTGAGATAAAAGAAACCATGGGCCGCCATTGGATGCGTTTTCCCGATTATTTTTAGCATTCTTATAATATAAGGGCCGTTGTTGTGGTTTTGTCCAATGCAAAGATTACAGTGCCGTAAGATTCTAACGGTGTAATTTTTATCTGACTATGTTGATCCAGTGGCGGTGAGTGGCCAATTTCAGACCACGCGGTGCGGGAGGCCCCTAGACTCTAGGGGTCCCTAAGCCATAGCGGGAAAAGGAAGAGAATTAATGGTGAAATTAAATATGAAAGAAGCAAAAAAGATGTGTAGAAGTAAGAAAGACAGAAGAGATGACGTGAAAAAGAAATGGAATAAATACAGTGATAACAATATGCGATCAAAAATAACGAAACGAATATGCGATTGGAACGTGTCTTGTAAAACTTGACAAATGATGCTCCGTGGCTTTGAGAGGGGGGATTTCAGACGGAAAAAAACAATGGGGCCTTTCAAGATTTGACTCGGCAATATTTGAAGTACAGCCATTCTCAATGGTAACGGACGTCAAATTTTGACTATTAAAAGTCGAAAAACTGGAAGATTTTTCCCTTGAAAAAAAATCCTTACAATACCCAATGATAGGTACCATTATGATCTTTCATTCCTGAAATTTACGTGTTTTTGTGATGACTCAATCAAGAGAAAAAAATAAACAACAGCTGTAACGGACGTCACTCAAATGTACCATGCTCTTTGAGACCCCTCCACTGTTCTGAAATTTTGTAAGAAACTACTAGTATTCTCAAAAAACTATTGGCATAGAGCTATTCTTGAAAGTATGCCAAAGCAAATGATGTAATTACTTGAAAAAGTTTTCCCATGAATTTGTTGAGATAATCAGGATTTTCTGTGTAACGGACGTCACTCAGTCAGGCAATCTATTAAATAATGACTGTTTTGAGATGGTTAATAACCAGAATTAATTCAAAATATATTAGTAGGTGGTAAATTAAAACACTTCGTAACTTAAGAGTGTACTGCTTTCACATTTAACAAACTAACTCCCTCCCATTAATCTTCCGGCATGGACATCATGTACAGCCATTCTCATTAAGGGTAGCATGGCTGGCATAAACTAAAGTATCATAAAGAATTTAAAAAAAAAAAAAAATAGCTCATCTGATTCAGAAAATTTTGAATTTTATGAAGCTACTTTCAGTTTTTCGTAAATTTTAATTTTTAGCCACATTTTTTGGGTTTATAGGAGTGGCGTTCAGAGACAGTGATATTAATCGGAATTTTGCATCACTGATTTTCACTAATTAATGAATCATCCACTTTTCTATTTATCAGGCATGTGCATTTCATGCCTGCATTCTGTGTATCCTAAGGGAAAATTGGAACCAGTCAATTGTAAGTGTGTTTTTCATTAATTCTTTGCGAAGCGTCCAATGTGTGAAATTTTGGTGACGTTCGTAACGTGACAGATGTCACTCTCATGCTTTGACTTTTAAAAAGTTACAGCGCCAACACAGAATTTAGAAGGAGGCTGATTAGGTCAGCTGATAGACCTCAACGTTTTGATCCATGATTAACTGCTAAAATCATGTTCCGACTCCATAATGCACAGAAAAAACACTTTTTACTATGCTTATGAGCATAGTAAAATGCTTTTTCTGCACATTGTTGGCTCGTAACATGAATTTAACAGTAAATCATGGATCAGAAGGTTGAGGTCTATCAGCTGATCTAATAATCTGCCTCTTTCTAAATTCTGTGACGGCGCTAGTTTCTTGAAAGTCAAATTTATATGAATGTGACATCCGATATTTCTTACTATTTGAGATGAAGAGTTGCGGTTTGGACCATTCTTCATTATTTTGACTGAATTTTCTTTTTTTGGGGGTCAAAACCCCCCTAGTCCCCCCACGAGGGTCCCCAGGGGGCCTATCTCTAAAACTTCAAACAGCAACCCCCATCTTGTGATACATCGTTTGAAAGGACGTAAAATTCTAAGACTTTTGGGGCAAACCGAAAGTTGATATAAATCGTTTTTCGTTTTTGATTAATCGAATTTCAAAGTTCGATTTGGATCCATTTTCGAGAAATCATTACTCCACGTTGGAAGTCGGAATTAAAAACCAACTATGGGTCCAAAATACTCTCTAAAGCAAGTAAGTACTATTCAAATAATGAAATGACTTGGACATAGAATTAGTCCAAAATTGATTTTAGAGCCCCCAAACTTTTTCAAAAATTTTGCCCCTAAAAGGGGCCATCTCAAAAATTCCTTGCGCGACCCTTATTGAATGATAATTATGTCGATCGAAAAAACACACAAAACTGAGCATTTTGGAGCAATCCGGACATCGATATCGTTTGTCGTATTCGAGATATCGAATATTGAAGATAGGCGAAAATTGAACTTTTAATATTAGATATCTCGAATACGAAAAACGATATCGATATCCGGATTGCTCCGAAATGCTCAGTTTAGTGTGTTTTTTCGATCGACAAAATTATCATTCAATAAGGGTCGCGCAAGGAATTTTTGAGATGGCCCCCTGTTAGGGGCAAAATTTTTGAAAAAGTTTGGGGGCTCTAAAATCAATTTTGGACTAATTCTATGTCCAAGTCATTTCATTATTTGAATAGTACTTGCTTTATAGAGTATTTTGGACCCATAGTTGGTTTTTAATTCCGACTTACAAAGTGGAGTAATGATTTCTTGAAAATGGGTCCAAATCGAACTTTGAAATTCGATTAATCGAAAACGAAAAACGATATACAGGGTGTTCCAAAATTTATAGTAAATATTTTTACCACGTATTTTTGGGGTCAAAATAAGACTTTTTTTTCATATAAACATGGGTCCGAAATTGTAGTCTTTTCGAGTTACAGTGTTGCAAAGTTCCGAAAAACAAATTGAAAAATTGTCATAACTCCCTCGTGAATTGTTCCGAATGCTCGTAAATATGTACTCTCTCTGATGTAATTTTAGGCGCTCTTGCCGATTTTGGCCGTGAAAATGGTGTATGCAAAAATTTAAGGGGGGTTTCGGGGGTTTTTCTTGATTTTTCTCACTTTTTTTGGCCAAATTATGTAAAAACATGCGTTCGGTTCCATTAAACCCCAAAACGATTAGCATCATTCAAAAGTTTGTAAAAAAGTATGCATTTTTAGTCCTTACAAGTTTTTCCATTCCGGAAACCATTTCCGAGAAAATCGTCCCTGAAGTTGGAGAAGTCGGCCGATAAACGCCTTTTCTTTGATTTTGTCAATTCTTGGCCGACTTCTCCAACTTCAGGGACGATTTTCTCGGAAATGGTTTCCGGAATGGAAAAACTCGTAAAGACCAAAACTGCATGTTTTTTTACGAACTTTTGAATGATATTAATTGATTTTGGGTTTAATGGAACCGAAAGCATGTTTTTACAAAATTTGGCCAAAAAAAGTGAGAAAAATCAAGAAAAACCCCCGAAACCCCCCTTAAATTTTTGCATTCACCATTTTCACGGCCAAGAAAATGGTGAATCGGCAAGAGCGCCTAAAATTACATCAGAGTACCTATTTATGAGCATTCAGAACAATTCACGAGGGAGTTATGACAATTTTTCAATTTGTTTTTCGGAAACTTTGCAACACTGTAACTCGAAAAGACTACAATTTCGGACCCATGTTTATATGAAAAAAAGTCTTATTTTGACCCCAAAAATACGTGGTAAAAATATTTACTATGAATTTTGGGACACCCTGTATATCAACTTCCGGTTTGCCCCAAAAGTATTAGAATTTTACGTCCTTTCAAACGATGTATCACAAGATGGGGGTTGCTGTTTGAAGTTTTAGAGATAGGCCCCCTGGGGACCCTCGTGGGGGGACTAGGGGGGTTTTAACCCCAAAAAAAGAAAATTCAGGCAAAATAATGAAGAATGGTCCAAACCGCAACTCTTTATCTCAAATAGTAAGAAAAAAAACCAGGGGGGGGGGAGAAAAAAAACCACCCTGTATTTCAAAAATTATGTCCCGGAAATTCCATCCCATTTGATACACTGTGCACCACTTTAAAAGAACCCGCGGGATTGCTTCCCTTTTTATTGCTCCTGATAATAATTGCATATGATTTGCATTACTTGAAAAGTTGCCTTCTTTGTAAAAAACGTACGTCGTAACCATCGGATGTTAATGTACTAAAAATGATTTTATGTATTTATTTATTAAAAAGTTTATTCTACTTATCATGAATGATGGCTCAAGTGTTTACTTTTTTATCCATTTTTCGCTGGAAACCACGCTAAGATTTTTCAAGACAAGAGCCTACAGAATGTAAACAAATGTACAAAAACGGAGTCAATGGCGGCGCCCGCGCCCGTGCACTTGTCTCTGCACCTCTTTAGGTATAGCTATAGGTATAGATGCAGAGAAGACTCTAACTCGGGCATTCATTTACTCTCAACTGAAGCGAGTAATCTGTTGCTCTACTGTGTCATGGATATCGTGAATTTTATTTGACCAAGTTTGCTCCGTGGTACTCGACGGCAACCATCTCTCACTGGCGGATCAGGAGTTAGTCTACCGTCTGCCTCTCTTCTTTTCTCATTATAACGCGTGTGTTTGGGAAGGACAGCTTAGGGGCAGTCTCGTGGTTTTCGCCCCCTCTTTCATCTTTTTCCAATACAAGCGTTTAAATGGCGAGGGAGAGAGAAAGACAACATCTTGGATCCGCCATGCCAGTGGCCAGTGCCATCACTCCAAAATATCTTCCCTCATTTGCCTTTTATCAACCGCGCTCAAAGCCGATTATCTTTCCTCGCTACTAGTCTTGCTTTCAAGTGTTTCCGACAATGATTCTCAGCCTCCAGCCAGTCAGTCTGTCGTAATAGACTTGTTTAGTGATGACGTCACGATCAAAATAATTGGATCCAAACAAATGCTCTATCTCGCCCACTCTCGTGGATTTACCCATAAGAAATCAAATCCAAATTTTCCAAGGCAAATTCATGCTTGTAAGCAACCAGTTTCCTCAAATTTTACTGCACCATTAGATTTCACGTACCTTAAAGTATCGTTTTACTCCGATATTATTCATGAAAGATCTCAAGTGAATTCACAATCACCATTTTATCGAAAGATGTCCTAGATTTTGTCCTTCTCTTACTCAGACTCACGGTCACGGAAGGGGGCGGAAAAGGGTCATACTTTCGACGAAATATCGGTCCGCCGGACGAATAGAGGAATTCGATTGGCTACAAAAGAGGTGAGGAACGCAGTGGTGCCGAATAGTTCTAACACAACAGCTTAAAACAGAGATAATTCGTATGAATTTCAATGCTCAAAAATGCAGAGAACATTGTACAACAGCGCAAAACAAAAACCAGACCGAAACCAATATATATGCACTCCCAAAAAGTTGTCACGCGATTTTAACCTGGGCTTTTGCGTGATCCATGTTTTCTCCGTGGTCTATTTAATAGATGTTTCAACTCACTAAATTTCAAAACATCATCTCGAAACGTTTTTGACGTCTGAAAGATGCGCCAAAATTTTCGTGATACACCTGTCTCTTTCTTTGCCATGCAGTGGCAGTAGTATCAATATCAATATCTCACTTTCTAATTTTTGACAAGAAAACCTACCATATTTCCAGATCGTGTCTCAGATCGTTCCGAATAAGTAAACTGCGGGAAAGTGAAAATAATGCACAAGAACAAAGAATAAAACCACGCTTTTTAACGAGATTCGATTTGCTCGTGAAATAGAACTCAAAATAATTTAACAGTGGTAATAGCTCATCCGCGGCAATTGGTCGTGGAGAGGGGACCGATGACATTGATTGGCGATGATTTCAAACGATGGGCAGGAATCGATTATAAATTAGAGTGTGACGAATCAAAGATGCCAGCACGGACAGATTTAATTTGGACATGATATACTGAAGCAGAGTTCTGTGGCCTAAAGCTTTTTTTTTCACGTTTTCCATGATTTATGATTGGTTCTTTTGCCACTTTCTTTTGCTCTAGTTTTTTTTGTATGATCGGTAGCAATGATTAGTAATCACCACCACTTTCCAAGTATACATATGATGATGTATCAGCTGTCATAATGGGGCTGTTGTATCACACTTTTGCTATAAGCAATTTAATAGTCGATTTTGGTGTAAACACCTCGAAAAATAACGATGGCAGCACTAAGAACTTCCGAAATTCACTCTTAATGTCAATAAACGCTTTTGGTCTTATTGGACTCTTGTTGATGGAGTTACAGTATTGTTAGATGGGAATCTCCCGTCATTACTGCCCTCAGCCACCATTACGCTCGCACAATTAAAAGCGCTTATTGAGTTTAGGAGTGGATTCCGGAAGTTTTTAGTGCTGTCATCGTTATTTTTGGAGGTTTTTCCACCAGAATCGACTATTAAATAGCTTACAGGAAAAGTGTGCAACAGCCCCATTACCAGCCATGGCAGCTGGTGCAATTTGGCAAGAATATTATCTCTCCATCTGATTTTATGTAAAACATGGATGCCAGAAAGCAGCGCCTCACCAACAATCGGATAGATTCAAAGAGCTGTATTCAAAATGAGCATTTTTGGCCCAAGAAAATAAACCTTTCAAATTTTCAGGGTTGATAGAGCTACTCTAGAGCTTTCTAAAAATGGCCAGTTTTTTGTTCTAGCCCTCTTGGAAGAGGGGGGGCGGGGGGTCAAAGTTGGAACCTTTAACCTCCCGTAACTTTTTAACGAGTTGACCAATTTGAGTGCGGTTTTTTTTTAAAATGTAGCTTTTTTAACGTTCTTTCGATTAATATGCCACAATTTACCTTTTGAGGAATTTTAAGACAATTTTTTTCGATTTTTTCGATTTTTGAAATTCCAATTTTTCTTTGTTTTGCATTTTTGAACCGGGGAAAACGCACTGAGGGTTACAAATACCAGTCTGGATTAAAGCTCTTTCAATTTGCTTTTAAGTCGTTCAAACCGCGTGTTGGGGAAACGTTTCGTTCAAAAGTTATAAGCACGTAAAGTTGACGCGGAACCGATTGCGGCGTGCTCAGGGCCCGCGTTTTTGACTTTAAGGTCGGCCGCTCCTCTCCGACTGGAAAGGAATAATAAATATTCTTGCTTAACGCGATCAATACCAATACTCAACCCATTTTTGACTAATAAACAAGTGTTTTCAACGGTCTTTCATCATTTTTTCAACTTTCAAAGCCCAAAAAGGAGGCCCAAAGAAACCTGCTTTATAGTCGTTAGCGGTAGCAATGCGTGCAATCTGTCAACGCAGCATTTTGTCCATTTAAACTTAAGAAAAAGGTCGAACTATTGGAGGTGCACAGTGCACTCCCTTGATTCGATATTTTGCAAGAGATTAAATGAGAACTTTGCAACGTTGTCATGCTGCACGCGATGCCACTGGTCGTTAGTTGTCCCGTTCTGTTTGTTTGGAGGAATTGTCAATTTGAAGCTTGCGTTTCGAACATTATTAGAGGGAGTTTATTTGGTATTTATTTATTTATTTATTTATTTTTTTTTTTTTAGAGGGAAGTACATTTTTTTTTTTTTTATTTTTTTATTGTGGGGGCGGAGCTCATTTTTGGGCTTTGAAAGTTGGAAAAATGATGAAAGACCGTTGAAAACACTTGTTTATTAGTCTAAAATGGGTTGAGTATTGGTATTGATCGCGTTAAGCCAGAATATTTATTATTCCTTTCCAGTCGGAGAGGAGCGGCCGACCTTAAAGTCAAAAACGCGGGCCCTGAGCACGCCGCAATCGGTTCCGCGTCAACTTTACGTGCTTATAACTTTTGAACGAAACGTTTCCCCAACACGCGGTTTGAACTACTTGAAAGAAAATTGAAAGAGCTTTAATCCAAACTGGTATTTGTTACCCTCAGTGCGTTTTCCCCGGTTCAAAAATGCAAAACAAAGAAAAATTAGAATTTCAAAAATCGAAAAAATCGAAAAAAATTGTCTTAAAATTCCTCAAAAGGTAAATTGTGGCATATTAATCGAAAGAACGTTAAAAAAGCTACATTTTAAAAAAAACCGCACTCAAATTGGTCAACTCGTTAAAAAGTTACGGGAGGTTAAAGGTTCCAACTTTGACCCCCCGCCCCCCCTCTTCCAAGAGGGCTAGAACAAAAAACTGGCCATTTTTAGAAAGCTCTAGAGTAGCTCTATCAACCCTGAAAATTTGAAAGGTTTTCTTTCTTGGGCCAAAAATGCTCATTTTGAATACAGCTCTTTCAAGTTTCAAATTTCAAATGGAGTGAAAACTTTCTTGCCAAAATGCACAAGCCGCCACTGCATAGTGCATACGAATGCAATGGCAATATTTTTCATGGCCATAAAAGGGGGATGATTGGTTCAAAATTTAAATTACAGTTTCCCGCTCAAAATTGGTTATTGGAACGGTTTAGCCGTTTAGCGCCACGTCACAAAAATAATGGGATCCACACAAATGTCCCGTTGTAGTTTTGTATTTGTATGCCTGGCGCTGGCTGCTTTGTATCTTTTGATGAGCTCATTAAAAAAATACAAGATTCACTCACAGACTCACAAAATTACTTTTACTTTTAAGGCGTAATGGCGGAACTGCGCCTGCGCCTGTGCCTGTACCCAGTGGCGGATCCAGACAATTTTTTTGGGGGGGGGCACGCCTGTGAAATTTTGAAATTTGAAGCGTTGGTGGAAGCAATTTCGGGCTATTTTCTACAGAAAAAAGGCAAAATTTGAGGCTTCTGGGCGCGGGGGGGGGGGGGGGCACGTGCCCCCGTGCCCCCTGGATCCGCCACTGCCTGTACCTGTACCGGTACCTGTGCAGGTGATACCTCGGCAGCTGCGACATCTTTGCTCTTAAAACGGCGGAGCTACGCAGGTCGCAGGTGTCTAGTGGGATCCCTGTCTAATTTGCCAATCTACAAGAAGAGAAAGGAGATGAAGGTAAAAGGATGGTAAGTGGTACGTAACCATCAATTTATACGGACTTATACAAAGGGGCTCTTGCCAGCTTTTGCTGCATGCAATTGAATAGTTAATTCTTGTGTAAAATCCAAAGATAACTTATGCATACAGATATGGCACAAGCCATCTCGCCCGTGTTAAGTGGAAAATGGATAAAACGCCGGCCGTGATACAACCGGGCATACAGAGGGGATCACAAAGATTACAGAATTCTGGTTCGAAAAGATTACGTTTCCCATTTTTCCTATGTTTGTTTGCGGAACTAGAACAAACACGGAACGTGAACAGAGGAACGTGGAACATGGAACAGTTTTGTAACAGACAAACAGGGAAAATGTAATTATTTTTCTGTAATCTTTATGATCCTTTTTGTATGCCCGGTTGTATCACGGCCGGAGTAAACTTAACAAAATTCGGGCTTATGCCATATCTGTATGTATAAGTAATCTTTGGTAAAATGTAGCAAAATTTACGCAATTCTCTCACGGACTCACAATATGAAGTTAAAGTTTAAGACGTAATGGCGGAGCTATGTATACTGTATACTGTATATAGGTATGTAAGTACCGTACCATGGCAGATTCCTATCTAATCTGAGTCTCTCCTCTGTGTGTTTCCTTAGAGATAGTTACAAATGAGAAAGGAATCTCCTGTGATACCTGTGCAATATGCATAGCTCCACCTCCTTTGCTCTTAAATGGCGGAGCTGCACAGCAAATTTGTCACTCTCTCCATAAAAACACGGAGAGGAAAGACTTAGATTAGATAGGAATCTGCCATGGTACCTACAATACCTACATGTAGCTCCGCCATTCTGTCTTAAACTTTAAAGTCATTTTGTGAGTCCGTGAGTGAATTTCGTACTTTTTCATGTGCTCATGGTAATTTTCGCTGGATTTTACTCTGGAATTATCTATTAAAGCGCTTGCATTGCAAAAGTTAGCAAGAGCACCATTCCTTGTCCGATTAATTTTGTAAAGTAGTTTTATGGAACGACTTAATTGCTGATGATGAACACTCAGCGATACTGCTAGACAACTGTTTTATGACGATATAGGATCAAAACATTGAGACCAAGTAGAGGCGCGTCGAAAGAAGCGGGAAATGAAGGATTCTTCCGAGCACTAGTTTCTTTTGTAATTAGAGATGAGCAACGTTGTAAGTAGCGAGTACCAAGATCAGCGAGTACCACTCTTCTGCTCCAGTGACCTCAGTACTCATTGTCAGTAATCAGTACCTTGGCTAAATTTAGTCGGTGTTGACTGTTGGTCTACCGAAGCGCCTAGCTGCTCTGCTCCGGCCGAGCGACCGAGTGAAGCAGAGCGGGGTCACGCGGCAACCGACAGGGGTCACGATGAACCCCTCGCCCTCTGTGATGAGGACTAATATGAGTGACTCTTGCAGCAGACGGACCAATAACGCAACAGACGTGCCGCGCAAGACGCAAGACGCAAGACGCAACACCCGAGTTCGTCCTCCCCACTCACTCCACCGTTCGCAGTGTCCGCTGTTTGTTATTGGGCTCGGAGGAGGAGGGAAATTACTTACATTGTTGCCAGCTCTCAATAAGCATATATCATTATTCAACTCAGGTGAAGATTTGAGGTTCCGAACTTTCCCGAGGACACTAAACGGCCCGAGTCAACAGAAGCAACTTTAGCCAATCAGGAGCCTTGTTTCCATTATAGTGTTGTCTCCAACGGGGCATGGGCGGATACAGAGAATTGTCTTTCTCTCTCTCCCTCCATTTGAACTTATGTGTTAGAAAAGGACAGCAGAGGGGGCCATCACGTGACATTGGCCCCCTCTTCTGTCCTTTTCTAACGCACGTTTTCAAATGAGAGGAAAGAGAGAAAGACAATTCCCTGTATCCTCCCATGCAACGAGGTATAGCAATAAAGAGGCTGATGCATGTTATTTCTCAAAGTTTGACAGCATGGCGGATCTGAATCTTACTTTTTTTTTTTTTTTTTTTTTTTTTTTTTTTTTTTTTTTTAACCTTGCATCAAAAGTTGTAATTTATCAAGTGGAACTTGATTTTAAACGAAAGTGCAAGTGTTTTAGAGAGGCCTGAGAGGCTATCTGGACACAGGATTTGAAAAAAAAAACTACCCAGATGAAAAAATGTGGCTTATGTTTCTGTTATGTGCCATTTTTTTTTATCGTGCTAATCCTTCCAGAAGAAACTGTCATATCTATTGCTGAGTCCAGATAGCCACTACTCTCAAACACTTGCACTCTCGTTTAAAACTGATTTCCCTTGGATTAATTCCAACCTTTTTGTTTAAGGCTAAAAAATATAAGGCAAACAAATAAGCGATCCCTTGTAAAATGTCCATAAGAGCTTTCCACACCATGGCTACCTAGCTGCTTGAAGTTTCATTATTAATCCTTTACTAATCCTCTCTACCGCTATACAGTCATCCCTCGCCTTTCCCGAGGATACCGTTCCTTGGAAACCTCACGAAAGGCGAGACACAGAGCTTATGGGAATTTGGGGCTTCGGTTCCGAGCGGCGGATGAAGACATAAAATTGGAGGAAAAACCACGAAACACAAAACTTAGCTAATTTATGAGGAGCTTGTGAACGCCATGAAAAACGAATGAATAGCTGGTTGGTGCAATTTTCTTCGTAGATCTCCTTGTAGTTGTTTGTATGGAACTAAAAGTCCTTTCAGCGCCCTTTTGAAGTTAAGACTCCTTTCCATTATTGGATCCATTGTAACCGTCTCGTCAGCCAGTTACTCGGCTTTACACAGAAAATCATTCAAAGTTCTGAGTGTCAAGTTCGGCACTGTAAAGTGTAGCCTCTTCGCTACCATCGGTTTCCTCTTCAATCGTTGGGAGAGAGGAGGAAATCATCTCCTCCAATTCATTCTCCGTCAGATCTTCCTTTGCATGAGAGTATTGAGAGTCCAAGAGTTGGTCAATGGCCGTCTTCGTTAAATCAGCGAAGCCCTCTCCTTGGAATTTTCCAACGGGTTTTAAAATGACCTCGATTTCTTTTTCACTTTCAATATCCTTGTTATTGTATCCTTTATCCGCATTTTTCACACAATCGCATTCGCGAATAGCGAAACTGGTCTCGTGAAAGGCAAGACTGGGTCACTAAAAATCAATCGCGAATAAGGGAAATCGCGAAAGGCAAAGTCGCGAAAGGCGAGAGATGACTGTAGCTCGTTCGTTGTCTCTCACTGTTGAGTTATTCTCTTTTCGCCCTCACCTCGCGGGACCAGCGAGCGAGCTGTATGTAGAAAGAAGTACATTGAGAGGATTTATGGGACGTGATTTTGAAACTTCAAGGAGGCAGCCATGATGAAAATATATTTTGGAAAAGTCTTAGACTTTATTGCCCTTTCAAACAATGCATATCACGAGATAGGGGATTTCATAAGAAAAAAATGGAGTTGATCAACACTCCCTCCCGCCCCTTCCCCAGGGTTGGGGTCATCAATAGCCCCTCGACATGAAAAAGAATGGCGAAAATCGATTCTCAAAATATCAATTTAGAAAAAAAGGTAGAGAGAGGTGTGCATTACTTTTGTCCACCCTTGTATGTAAGTACTAGGGATTTTGATGATGCGATCAAGTATGGGAAAATGACTGATCGATCGGTAGGCAACCTGATTCACAGTATATTCTAGGAAATTTGTATTTTGGAAACACATCCAAGTAAAGAGGAAAATGATCTTTTTAAAACTTTATCGAAAATACTAAAAAAAATATTTCCCTACAAAACGTGGTAGCATTTTAAAGCTTTATGATATGCAAAAAAGGTTTGGGTTGGTTTTTTTTTTCCTTTTTTCAGTTTTCATTTTTTATTTAATGATTTCTTGACTGGAAAACTCTACAGAGGCTCAAACAATTAAGTAGTAATCACTCGAATTGGGTAAATCATTTGACGTGGATTCTACGGGGTGATTCAGTCTCTTGGTACCCCGTTGAGAGAACCAAGGCGTACAACTATTTTACTAATTTGTGTGCAATCAATGTTTAAATGCTAATTCCAATAATTCCATACATACTTTTTCCATGATTCTTTGGCGGTTCGTCTCCGCCAAGTCAAATTGACTGATTTTGTACAGCAGTATCGGTATCGATTCCCGTTCTAGGACTTATGGTTCCAAACAAACTCTGCTTCAATGTAATTTCCCCGTAAGCAGTTTTCAAGTTTGAATCGTCGTACGAAGCAATTTGAGCCTATTCGTTGTTGAAAAGAGGCAAACATGTGAGGCCTCTGGGGAGGGGGGGGGGCGTACTCCCCGGGTTCACCACTCACTGCCCATAAGCGTATACTTTTGAACGGACATTTTGGCTATTAAATCGTGAAACTATAATGTGACCTCTTCGCGATTTTGAATTCCACGTCCTTGAAAGCGCTGAAATGTGCTCGGTTAGGTTAGATTATTCAATTAGTCGTGGATCCAAGAATTTGTAATCGCAAAACGGTCGCATTAGTTTCTTGATTTAATCCCGTTTTCCGTTCAAAAATGCGATTTTGGAGAAGTTGCACTGAACCAGAATTTGTTTGCGGAACCAGAGGCCCCCGAACGGCAATCGCGATACGCTATATCCAACGAGCTACATATACAAGGTGTAACAAAATTCATGTGCCAAACTTCTGGAGCATGTATTTGAGGCCGAAATAAGACTTTTTTCCCTAAAACATGGGTCCGAAATTGCAGCCCTTTCGAGTTACAATGGTTGTAAAGTTTCCGAAGAAAACAAATTGAAAATTTTTCATAACTCCCTCGTGAACTTGTTTTAAATGCTCGTAAATAGATACTCTGCTGTAATTTTAGGCGCTCTTGCCGATTTCTACCGCGAAAATGCTGTATGCAAAAATTCAAGGGGGGTTCGGGGTTTTCCTTGATTTTCCTCACTTTTTTGGGCCAAATTATGTGAAAACATGCTTTAGGATTCATTGAACCCAAAAACGATTAGCACTATTCAAAAGTTCATAAAAAAATATGCATTTTTGGTCTTGACAAGTTTTTCCTTTTCGCAAGCCATTTCCTAGAAAATCATCCCTGAAGTTGCAGAGGTCGGCCAATAATTGCTTTTTCTTTGATTTTTGTCAATTCTTGGCCGATTTCTCCAACTTCAGGGACGATTTTCTAGGAAATGGTTTGCGTAAAGGAAAAACTTGTCAAGACCAAAAATGCATATTTTTTATGAACTCTTGCACAATGCTAATCGTTTTTGGGTTCAATGAATCCTAAAGCATGTTTTCACATAATTTGGCCCAATAAAGTGAGGAAAATCAAGAAAAACCCTGACCCCCCCCCTTGAATTTTTGCAAACAGCATTTTCACGGTCGAAATCGGCAAGAGCGCCTAAAATTACATCAGCCTATTTACGAGCATTTAAAAAAAAATTCACGAGGGAGTTCTGAAACATTTTCAATTTTTTTTCCCGGAAAATTTACAACCATTGTAACTCGAAAGGGCTGCAATTTCGAACCCATGTTTATAGGAAAAAAAATATTATTTTGGCTTCAAGTATATGCTCCAGAAGTTTGGCGCATGAGTTTTGTTACACTCTGTATAGCGGTAGAGAGGATGTGTGGGACGTGATGCTGATGAGGCACAACGGAGGCAGCGAGGCAGCCATGATGCAAATCTCTGATGGACGTTCTTCACTCAGGCTCGGTTTGTTTGCCTCCAGAGACAAATAGAGACCCAGCACAGTGTATGCTTCCCGTGTTAGAAAAGTGAAGCAAGTTTAGCGGTCACAGTTTTGGTCGGGAGTCACCGGCTGCAACGTTAAACATTGCCTACTGTTGAATGGTGAAGCTCAACAAAAGGCTGTGATTGGTTCGCCGTCCCGGAAACGGAAACAGGTTTTGCTTTTCGAATGCAAAACACACGCTCATCAGTCAACAGTAGGCAATAGTTGGCTGTTGATCCGATGAGTTCCGACCAAAATTGAGCCCCAGAAAGTGGACACATGTCGCAAGCTTTGTGCTGGGTCTCTATTTGTCTCTGTTTGCCTCATATTTTTTAACCAGTAAATTAAAAAAAAAAAAAAAAAAAACAGGTGACCGGTTTTATTTTTATTTTTACTTTTTTGTTTGTTTATATAAGTAGCTCTCATCTGACCAATTAGTAATGACTGTTGTTTTACTTTATCCTTTGTTTCACAGAGGGGAGCGTTGAAGTATCCAGAGAAGACAAGTATCTTAGTACGATAGCGCCGGGGAAGGTTTTCGGAGAGCTCGCCATCTTGTACAACTGTAAACGGACTGCCACCATCAAAGGTTGGTATCATACTTATAAATAAACTGTTGGGAATTTTCATTCCGATTCCGATTTCATAAAGGCCATGATTTCTCCCGATTTACAGTTTTTGAGTTAAGATATTTGAGGTAGACAATGGTGCAAAAAGGAGGAAAGCGAATGAGATAGTCAGTATTTGCTTTTGTACGGAGTTAAAAAATGATGAAACTCCAACGAGGCGAGGACTCAAGGAGGCGTACACACTACACAGACACTACACAGTACACACTACACACACACAGTGTACTGTACAGTGTACACACTACACACCCTCCTGCTTCTCCTCGATAGGTAGTATTTCCCGCTCTTTTTTCCCGGTATACTCTATTTTTACTCCACGTGGCAGTGAATTTTACCCTCTTATTTATGTTGGCTTCGATTTTCACTCGGGATTTTTTTAACAGATTTTAACAGTGTATTATGCGCCAGGTGCTTGTTTCATTTTATCATTATTTCAACGAGCTATACATTTATCAAGAGTGGCGGTTTAATAGGTAACCTGCGTAACCATCATGGGGGATTTTCAGGTTAGGTTTAAGCGAGTAATAATTTGTCTATTTGTTTCCGTGTATTTTGATGCGGCGCCACCGCACAATGGATCGGAACACGCTTTGATCCATTGTGCGGTGGCGTCACACCAAAATACACGGGAATAAATGGACAAATTACTCGCTTAAACCTAACCTCAAAATCCCCCATGGTGGTTATGCAGATTACCTATTAAACCGCCACTCTCGATAAATGTATAGCTCGTTGCATTATTTATGTACTATGACTTGCAAAAGAAAGTCTTCTCTTGTTCTTGATGAACTTTTCTATTATTTTTCTTTTACAACATGCTTAACGACAACGTCATCTTCGAGTCTTCAACTTTTTTATGGCCGAATTGCCCGAATCAATCAATTATTGGCTGTATCGCGACTCGCGAGCTAGTCTCTCGATACTTGTCTCGAGTTCGGTCATACCAAAAATTGTTATCACTTAATTGGCGGATCCATCAAGGAGACAACAGTGTATTCTTTATTCTTCCCATTTCATCACAAGAGAAACGAGCCATTAGTCACGTGGCTATAGCCCCCCCCCACAAGAATCTATTGCTCATCATATACATTTAAATGGGAAGAATATGCGCAGTTGCCAGATTGCTGGATCGGCCAATGACTGTAATGTCTGTAATCATGTTCCGAGTCCCAGTTTTTGGCACCATGAGAGAGATCACAATGAAAGCTGTGGAGAAGTATTGGGGGGAAGGGGGGGGACAAAGTTGGAAGCCAGACCGCACTGGCTTTCCTATGCTTTGTAAACAAAAACAGTGAGTTTCTGATCGACGTGTAATTTTCATTTCCACGAGTAAGCTTTGAAGAGCCATAGGGCATCCTCAGTAAGTTTAATTTTAATTTTCAAATATTTTACCTGGAAGTTTATATTTAGAAGTGTATGATGAGATAAACCCATTTATTACCAATAGAAAGGTGTTTGAGATTGGCCAATGTTGAATAATATTTATAAGTCAAAGGGAAGAATCGAGAGTGTCTGATGATACTTGGTAGACACAAGGTGTCCGATACTATACGGTGATTTCGCCATGATTTAAATCTTTTCCCACTAAATTCCACTTTGACACAGAAATTAAAACAACCTGTGATTATTCACTTCAAAGTGTGCACTTCCAGGTAAAACAGTTGAAAATTAAAATTAAACTCACCTAGGATACCCTATGGCAAAGCTTACTCGCGGAAATGAAAATTACACGTTTTTCAGAAACTCACTTGTTTATGTTTACATTGCGCGGCATTAGTGACGAAAGTGGTTGAAAGGTTATTTGGTTATGTTTATGCGTGCAAGTACTTCAAAAACAACCAAAAACAGTCAATATTGGCGCTGCCACCTATCAGAGCTCCTCAAAACTACGAGTGGCCAATACTAGGCGCTGTCCGATACTATTTACGCGGGCTTCCCCTACGTGAGAGCGAGAGAGACAGTTTGTCTTTGTTTGGAAAAACGTGTTATTTGTCGGAAATGAATTTTCTCAAGTCACAAGCGAATAAGAATTAGAGTTCCTCATCCTGTACTAGCAAACGCAAAAGCTTTGGCAGTCAAGAACACAAGGGTGCACGTGGAGCGCAGAGTGTTGCTTTGATTTTAAGAGGATTTGCTGTTGAACTCGAATTATTTACTCCCGAAACTTTCGCGTTTGATAGTCCATCGGCCGTGGGGGGGGGGGGGGGGGGGGGGTAGTCTCTAAATTGAAAATCAATCTTGTTCTAACAAGAAATTCCGCCATGAAAGGAATGCATACGATGCAGTCTAAAAATAACTGTCGAGCTCGAGCTTGATTTTAAAGTTTTCATTTTCTCTGGAAAAAAGCTGTTAGTCGAAGTTGGAACTTGACTCGTATCGTCACACCTCAAACTAAAGGAGCAGGCTATTTATAAGCCAAACCGATGCGATGTGACTATCTTGTCATCTTGGTCGTTTTGTTGCGTCTCGTCTGATTGAAGGCGTGTTTACATCATCTCCAATATCACATCAGGGGAAGTTTACCTGCTCATTTTCTTCGCTCGATGAGTGTTTCAGTAGGTACTTGGTTGTTTCTGAATTCGTGTTACTCTCCTTGTTTCAGCCGCTACCGACTGTAAACTATGGGCCATCGAGCGACAATGCTTCCAGACAATTATGATGAGGACCGGTCTCATCAGACAAGCAGAATACACCGACTTCCTCAAGAGGTAAATATCTCCTCCTTCTTTTTATTCTACAGAGCAGTGGTGAGTGGCGTATAGCATGCGATTTGGCAACGTTGCATTTTTGTAAATATTGGCCCATGTTAAAGCCGATTTCGAGGGTCTTCAACTCTTCACCTCCCGATAGTTCGACATTTTCAACGAATTTAAAATAAATAGAGAAAATTAAACGTTGCCAAATTGCACGCAAAGCCGCCGCGCCGCTGCTAAGAAAGAATAGCTCTGGTCATGCAAGAAGGTTTAGATTGCCTTTTGATAAAATAATACATTGGTTTTGAAAGCCTGTTTAAGTGCGTCTTGGAGTCGCTTTTCTTCATCAGTTGGAAAAATGTTTTGCCTTCGAGTGGCTGGAAAGTAATTTAGTTTTGCGACTGTATCAAACATTGATGGCACAGTTACGGCATTGTAATTCTAAAAAAAATAACAAAACAAAAAACAACAACAACTCCTCCCTCTCTCAGGAAAACTGATGGACCCTTGCTTGTTACTTCTTACTAAAAAAAAAAATAAAAAAAAAAAAAAAATAAGTTTGACATTAGAAACTTCTGAAATCCACTAGTTGGCCGAATAATTTTTTTTTTTTTTAAATTGCAACTTAACCCCGCCACATCCCGTTTTTTTTTCTTTTTTTTTCAAGCTTTTGGCTTTAAAGTCCCATTTTAAATGTGTTTTTAGCTTTGTATTTTGGAGGCTACTAACTGTGTTTCATTGTTTCGAAATAAATTGACTGTCAAGTAGGTACAAGCAGTTACATTGGTCCGAGTCGACCGTTAGACGCAACCCACTTAACACCTTAAAACAAGGCTCTTTTTCTTTCCTTTTGTCCTTTCAAAACTGAGAGAGGTTCGGGTTCCAACTAATGGGTTGCATCAAACCGTGGACACAGGACTTATTTTATTTTATTTTTTTTATTTTTCAAAATAGTATACAGGGTGTTTCACGTAACCTGCGCTCTATGGTTTTCTTGAACGGGTGACGATAAAAAAATCTGGAAAAATCGGTTTCATGGTAACTCTGACCTGAAGTTTTGTTTAAAAATACTGCCACACCCCAAAATTTGGTTTTTTTGGGGGGTTTTCAGGGGGGGACACCCCCCCTAATCTCGAGATTTTCCAATAGCAATCCCTATCTTAGAGGGTAAAATTTTAAGCATTTTGGCTTAAACCGGAAGTCGATATCTTTTTTCCTTTTCGAGATATCGCAGGTCGAAGTTCGATATAGGACCAATTTTCGAAAATTCTTAACTCCTACAAAAATAGTCGTAAAACAAAAAACTGCAAATGTAAAATGCTCTACTTGATGAGGACTTTCAAGAAAAAAATACAAATTCACAATCAAATGAACTGGAAGTCTCAACTTTTAGGCACCTTAACATTTTTGCCGGGAAAACCCCCATTTCTCAAAATTTTCAAATGACAACCCCTATCTTTTAATACCTCATTCGAAAAGGCGTAAAAAGTTGTGCATTTATGCGCAATCGAAAGTCCGATATCGTTTTTCTTATTCGATGTATCGAAAATCGAAGTTCGATTTACACCATTTTTCGACCCTATAAAAATCGGACCCTATCGTGTGATACATCATTCAAAAGCACATAAAAAACCAAGAATTTTGGTGCAAACCGGAAGTCAATACCTTTTTTCGCGGTCGAGATATCGCAAGTCAAAGTTAGGTCTCTGGTTACGGCCTACCTTAAATTTTGACTTGCGATATCTCGACCGCGAAAAAAGGTATTGACTTCCGGTTTGCACCAAAATTCTTGGTTTTTTATGTGCTTTTGAATGATGTATCACACGATAGGGTCCGATTTTTATAGGGTCGAAAAATGGTGTAAATCGAACTTCGATTTTCGATATATCGAATAAGAAAAACGATATCGGACTTTCGATTGCGCATAAATGCACAACTTTTTACGCCTTTTCGAATGAGGTATTAAAAGATAGGGGTTGTCATTTGAAAATTTTGAGAAATGGGGGTTTTCCCGGCAAAAATGTTAAGGTGCCTAAAAGTCGACTTCCGGTTCATTTGATTGTGAATTTGTATTTTTTTCTTGAAAGTCCTCATCAAGTAGAGCATTTTACATTTGCAGTTTTTTGTTTTACGACTATTTTTGTAGGAGTTAAGAATTTTCGAAAATTGGTCCTATATCGAACTTCGACCTGCGATATCTGGAAAAGGAAAAAAGATATCGACTTCGGGTTTAAGCCAAAATGCTTAAAATTTTACCCTCTCTTAAATGAGGTATCACAAGATAGGGGTTGCTATTAGAAAATCTCGAGATTAGGGGGCCCCCCCCTGAAAACCCCCCAAAAAACCACATTTTGGGGTGTGGCAGTATTTTTAAATAAAACTTCAGGTCAGAGCATGGGCGCCCGCAGGGGGGGCAAGGTGGGGCACTTGCCCCCCCCTGGAATTCAAAACAGTCAAAATTTCGCGAAGAAAAATGAAAGGACCCAAAGAAAATGAAATGTGAATCTAAGGAGTAATATAGTTGACGAACTTTATTATTAGTTTATGTTGTAAATTGAACTCACTTTTTGCAAGGAATAGTAGAATTATACATTTACTTACCATTTTTATCATCTGTTGTCCGTTTATTCATAAAATCAAACACGTCAAAATTATTATTACTATTCGGATACACCTAAAATGGCTTAATAATTGTACACTATTTGTATGAGGAAAAAAAAAAAAAAAAAAAAAAAGGTCTTCCCTTCTTCCTTGGGGGGGGGGGGGGGTCCCCTTGACCCCCCCCCCCCCAGTGGGATTCAAAAATTTTGCCCCCCCTTGGAAATTTTTCTGCGGGCGCCCATGGCACTATGGGCCAGGGTGGCATGCTGCGCGAGAATAATTATTTTTGACGCTACATTTACTTGAAACTTTCTGAAAATTTGGGCAGGGAGGTTTTTTGGGTCGCTGAATTCATTTTGATATTAGTTTTTCAAAATTCTCAAATCCAAGATGGCCGCCGATAAGTATGACTATGGCGGCCATCTTGGATTTGGGAATTTTGAAAAACTAATATCAAAAAAGAATCCAGCGACCCAAAAAACCCCCATATTCCAAGTTTCAATGAATTTCATCGATTATTGTGGAGCAACACATTTTTTTATTGAATCGAAAGTCGGTAAAACCCTATTTTTGACCTAGATTTGAAACTTTGTGTGGTCATAACTCTTGAACGAAACGTTTCTCGGCATCACGGTTTGCTCCATCTGAAAGCTTAGAGAATCAGCTTTTTTCAAGAAAGTTCTTTGTTCAGATTCCTTCATTGCGCATATTTTTCAAATTCAAAAAAACGGATTTTTGGAAACTTGAAAAATAAACAAAAAAATAAAAAAAGGGTCAAAGATCTTTTAAACGAAACATCAAAGCACACCAATCGAAAGCTCTTTAAAAGAAGTATCTTTTGGCGCTAAGTTCATGTCAATATCTCTTTTCGTTCAAAAGTTATGGAGCATTGAAGGTTTTGACTTTGACCCCCTGCCCCCCGCTCCCAGATGACCAAATTAAAAAAAAACTGCAGATATTCTGAAAGCTGACGCTTAGTTCTATCATCCTTGAAAGTTTCATCCATTTCTGAGGAGGGGGGCACTCTAATGGTACCTGGATGGACACCTTTGAGACACCAGCCATGAGGCAAATGGAAACTCGCAAATTTTCCTTTAAATCTGGCAACACAGCCAGCTTCCATTGTGGGCAAAGAGTGTAGTTTATTGTCCGTTGTGCAGTGCTATGCAAGGACGACTATCATGTTTCCCTTTTTAATTTATTCAATTTTTTCCCATTTAAATAAATTAAAAATACTTGAATATTTTACAAAATTTGGCAACACTGGAAATTTCAGATGGCATAGTATAACCTGAGATAATAAGCAATGTTATTATTACTAGTTACAACATCTGATTTTAACGACAAAAAATACCTCTACGCATAACAACAGAGGAATGATCATGAAAATGAGATTCTGCCCACTTTTCTATGGATGGTTCGGTTACTTAAAAAAATGTTTTCCAAGAGTTGTTGCAACTTGTTGCAGACGAACTATGCAGGAAGTTGGTCACAAAGGCATGTAGAATCAATACCTGGCGGCAAAAGTTTAAGCACATTTAAGCGAAAAACTCTAGACAACTATTTACTCACAATATTACCGCAAAAACGAAATAATTAGGATGCCATGTTTGCACCGCATTTTCGGCAGTTTAAATTAAGATTTTTTAAAAGATTTGTATACCGAAAGAAAGCTTACATTCTGACGAATCTGCCATAATGATTTGGAATCAATTCATTAAATTTTGACTCATATAATAGCGCAGAGATCAACAATGAGCGCGCGCTATCTTTCCTGATTCGTGCGGAGCGAGCGTGGATGTTACAGAGGTGACCATTTTCCCCCCTCGCTTGTGTAGTCGTATAGCACCTAGACCATGATATATGGGTATTTTCTGATTACTTATGATGTCTACTTCTCGAACCTTTCATTGGAATTTTAAAAATTGACACTCGAAAAAATGACATTATTCTCGCGTAGCATGCCTTTCTGGCCCATAGTGCATGGGTCAGAGTTACCATGAAACCGATTTTTCCAGATTTTTTTATCGTCACCCGTTCAAGAAAACCATAGTGAGCAGGTCATGTGAAACACCCTGTATATGCCAGAGCGGCGATACACGTCACAGATACAATGCAGTACATGAATAACAATAGTTTTAGACAATAGTAACAATAGTTCTTAGCTGAAGCAAATAATAGTTCTTAGCTGAAGCAAACAATAGTTTTACACAATGGTAACAGTAGTTCTTAGCTGAAGTGAACAATAGTTCTAATTAACAAATTCTTCAATACTGTAGAACCCTTTTTCTAGCATAAGCTTTTTGGATGCAAGTAGAAATCCAGCCAGATCACCAGCTTTGAGAACATTGCTTATAGCAAGGGGAAGGGCATTTAAGAGCTGAATGGCTGAACTTTTAATTTCAGATCTACTAGCTTCAAATCTGATAGCTGGGATGTTAATAAAATGATGACGACTGTTGTAACTATGGGATGGAGAGAGGTCGGCTTATGCGACTGCTTGCACAGCGAAAGTGAAACGAAGTGCAGAAAACGAATCTGGTTGTAAATGATTAGTAAAAATGAAAATTTGTCATCGATTCAATAACTTTAATGCAGCACTATGTCAGCGATTGTAATTAGACTTGAGAATTTGGAATGATAGTCAGGTTTTTTGCTTTTCCGTTAATACTAATCCTCTGCTTTATTTTTTTTGAGGACTTGTCAGTTTCACTTGCTAATTTTCTCTCTTTTTCTTATTTTTCAGTGTTCCGCTCTTCAAAGACCTCCCTGAAGAGACTTTAATCAAAATTTCCGATGTTCTTGAAGAGGTAATTTTTCTAAATCTATACAGGATGTAATGTAATAACAAAACTCATGTGCCAAACCTTGAGAGCATATTGTAGTGGGTGGGGGAGCTGTAATTGTAAAGCTGTAATGGCGGAGCTAAGCAGATACCATGAGAGATTCCTATTTTTATCTGAGGCTTTCCTCTCTGCGTTTCTTTAGAGACAGAGCCAAACCAGACAGGAATCTCTCATGATACCTGCATAGCACCGCCATCTTTGCTGTTAAATGGCGGAGCTGCGTAGGTGTCATGCGAAATTCCTGTCTAATTTGTCACTCTCTCTGAAGAATCGTATGGATGCAGTGGCGTAGTAAGGGTCAAAAAAGTGGGGGGGGGCCTTGAAAGTGAGAACTTTTTTTTTTTTTTTTTTTTTTTTTTTTTTTCTTTTTCTTTTCAAAACTACAAGTGAGCAGTGACGGAATACAAGTAAGTAAGCAGAAACTCACCTAAAGGGGAATGTGGCGTTTTTTTGCGGCCGAAAACTTATCAATAATTTTATCATAGTTTATTTCGAAATCAAGTCCAAATTGAAAATTTGAAACAGGATTTGTAAGGTTATGAAAAAATTTGTTTGTAGGAAAATCCAATTGCATTGAAACTCCATAGCAACGTATCATTCAATGTTTTTGTTAATATTAGATACGTCATTGAATAACGGTTATTCGATTCTATCAAATATCAACTCGAGCCCGGGGCTTCGGAAAAAAGTGGGGGGGCTTAAGCCCCTAAAGTCCCATACACGCTATGCCACTGCATGGATGAAAGCATCAAATTAGATGGGAATCTCTCATGGTACGTGCACAGCTCTACTGTTACGCCTTAAACTTTAAAGTAATTTTGAAAGTCTGTGATTGAATTGCATAATTTTTATGTGCTCATTGTAATTTTTGCCGGATTTTACTCAAGAATTAACTATTCAATCGCTTGGAGCAAAAGTTAGCAAGAGCCCTATTTTTGAAATTTTTTTCTCGAGCGTCCTTCTCATCTTTGTTTTAAAAAGATTCTGTTTTCTTGCCGCCACTATGCCCACTCTCTTTTTTTTTTGATCAGAGTTACATTGGATGCAACTAAAAAAAGCTTTTAGACTTCAAATGTTGCCATGTTTTCTTGTATTTTTTACTCTCCTTAAATACAGTCCAATGCCCTTACTTGGTTGATACTTCCAGAAACGAATCTTGGTAGTCAGAGGGACTGATCCGTAAAGTTTCATGAGATTTTACTTCATTGCCGATTTTTTAATTGATCTAAAAGTCAAGTTTAAGTAACAGCGCCTGAAGTCTATATTTGGTCTCTTTAGTGCAATCACGTCCAATTGTAGTGTAGCTACAGAATTACCTCATGGATTGATTCCTATTATTCATCTAAAGTATGTACCAAGTATGTTCCTTTTTGAGTATTTTTTACTCTCCTTAAAATAGTCCGATGCCCTCAAGAAACAAACACCACCCGCCACCCCCCCCCCCCACCCTGGTTGATACTTCCGGAAACAAATCATGGTAATCTGATGGACTGATCCTGAAAGTTTCATGAGATTTTACTTCTTTGCCGATTTTTCGATCTAAAAGTATTTATAATTTGTCTTCAGTAATTCTAATTTTCTTTTGAATTTTAAAATATTACCGTCTGTGTATTTTCACTTTTCTTTTATGACAACTCATATTCACATTTCTTTTTTCCAGACCTTCTATAATGATGGCGATTACATTATCAGACAAGGAGCTAGAGGTGACACCTTCTTCATTATCAGTAAAGGAAAAGTAAGTATTAAAGAATACTGGAACCTACGTCAGCATAATTACCTAGTAAAGCGATTTTTTTTTTTTCTCTTTATTTTGCGTTCTCATTCAACGAGTAGTGATACCTCCTTCATCAATCATCATGAGTCAAGGGAAAATAAGCATGAAAAGATACTGTAACCAACATCAGTTTAATGAGTAAAGCGATTTTTCTTTTTTCTCTTTATTTTGCGTTCTCGTTCAACGAGTAGTGATACCTCCTTCATCAATCATCATGAGTCGAGGGAAAATAAGCATGAAAAGATACTGTAACCAACATCAGTTTAATGAGTAAAGCGATTTTTCTTTTTTCTCTTTATTTTGCGTTCTCGTTCAACGAGTAGTGATACCTTCTTCATCATAAGTTAAGGGAAAAAAAGTATGAAAGGATGCTAGAACTGTCATCAGGGTGCTCCATAAAATTAAATCAATAGATAAATAAATAAATAAATAAAAAGGATTCAGTAAAAAGTGGAAAAAACTTGACAAGTATAACTATATACTTTTACGTTGTTTGTTTTCTTATGAATTCTCTCTTATCTAACAAGGGGAGGTCACGATGAGTCAGGCTCCGATTTTCATGAGATTTACATGAAAATGTAGCTTAGGTACGTCTTATTGAGGATCAAGAATCGTTATCGGCAAATGGGCACATGGAAAGTAAAAAAAAATTTCAAAGTTTTGTCAAAATCTGCGAAATTCAAAGTGTGCGGCTAATGTATTGGAATTGCCGCTTAGCGTTGCGTAGCAGTTCTGTGGCCATCTGGTATGGTAGATTCGGAACTCACAGGTGGTGCGTTCGATCCTGGGGTCAGCCGCTTCTTTTTTGCACTTCAATATCCAATTTTAATTGCTGAATCTCTTATTGTTGTTGTTTTGTTGTTTTTTTATGTTTTTTTGTTTGTTTGTTATTTTTGGTTTTTTTTCGTAAGTAGGGAAAAAATTAGACTGAAAAAGAAATTTTGGAAATGATTGAATAACGTATTTTGGATGAAAAGCTAGAGTAATTTTTTAATGGCAAGATTATAAATGCGATTTGATCATGCATGGTGCAATGACAATGATTCAGATACGTTTCAGAAGAGAGCGGAGCTAGTTGTGAGTCAGTTGCACTATCAACAGATTACCTACCTACACTTTTAATGGTTGATACTTGTGTACAATGCCGAGAAAATTATAACGCTCTTATGCCTCTATCCTCTATCCGTCGAATATCGATCAATACCTTCGTTAATATTTATCGGATCGCGACGTAATTGTGATCATTGTGGTTTCCGGAAGTTTTCACAAGATTCAGCAATTAAAATTGGATATTGAAGTGCAAAAAAGAAGCGGCCGACCCCAGGATCGAACGCACAACCTGTGAGTTCCGAATCTAGCGCCGTACCAGATGGCCACAGAACTGCTACGCAACACTAAGCGGAAATTCCAATACATAAGCCGCACACTTTGAATTTCGCAGATTTTGACAAAATTCTGAAATTTTTTTTTACTTTCCATGTGCCCATTTGCCGATAACGATTCTTGATCCTCAATAAGACGTACCTAAGCTACATTTTCATGTAAATTTCATGAAAATCGGAGCCGGACACATCGTGACCTCCCCTTGTAAGAGATAGTATCTGGCGGTAAAAACAGGCTAAGATGCACTCTAAAGTTTTATAAAGTATGGAGTGGAGAGCTCATGAGTCATGGGCTTCCTTCTTCTTAGTCTTGGTACATCTTGACACCAATCCAAGGGCATAACCGCTTCCGGGTTTGAGTGAGCACGAGTCTGGCTTCATAATTCTTGTACACTCTAGAGATGTAGGTTTCAATGCTAAGTTCAGCCCTAATATTACTCTTACTCTCATACCACCGGGCGTTGGATATTTGCCTCAAAATTAGATTTTGCCTAATTTCTATCTGACAAATGTTGCCTTTAGCAGCACACGCCCACAGTTGAAAACTGTAGGCTCATATTGGCCTTAGAATGGATTTGTATAGTAGGAGTTTATTGTCGAGTTTTAATTTTGATTGACGTCCTATTAGCCATAGCATTAGATGATTTTGGAATCGGGCTGTTGCACTCTTTTACTATAAGCGATTTAATAGGCAATTCTGGTGTAAAAACCTTCAAAACTAACGATGACAACACTAAAAACTTCCAAAATTTACTCCTAAACTCAATTAACGCTTTTATTTGCGCCGGCGTAATGGTGGCTGAGGGTATTAATAATGGGAGATTTCCATTCAACAATACTGTTACTCCATCTAGAAGTGACCAATAAGAGACGACTTTCATGTGACACCGGTGTCACTAGGTGTCACGGTACCATTCATTAGATGTGGGTCACTACTCTGATGACTAATGACTCAGTGAATCATCCTTGTCAGCATAGAGAGAGTGACGAAATTAAGATAGGAATCTCCCATTATTACTGCCCTCAGCCATTATTAAGCCCTCGCAAATAAAAGCGTTTATTGAGTTTAGGAGTGGATTTCGGAAGTTTTTAGTGCTGTTATTTTTGGAGGTTTTTACACTTGAATCGACTATTAAATCGCTTAAAGCGAAAGTTTGTAACAGCCCCATTGGATTTGCTGTCTCTTTTTTAATACCTATGTGCTCTTTCCTGCTTTCCATCTTAGTTTCGAATCCATGATAAGGCCTAGACATTTGGCCCTCATCGTGTGATGAATGAGCTCACGATTGAGAACCAATGCAAAAGAGTACAACAGCTCCATTAATTAAAAAATTTGTAGGTAATGGAGGTGGCTTACCTGAGCCAAAATCTAAGGGGTCAACTGACACTATTCAATTCACTGAATTCACATAAAATATTTCTGCCAAAGTAGCTAGAAAATGTTTCCAAGTGTAGAGAGCTTATATGACAAGATCCAGTAGAAATTGAGGCGGAAATTTTTCAAAGTTTCTGATTCTGTTATTTCCTTTTTCAACAGGTAAAAGTTACAATGAAAGAAGACAATAGGCCGGAAGAAAAATACATTAGAACTTTACGAAAAGGAGATTATTTTGGTGAAAAAGCACTACAAGGGTAATTATGACATCACCTCTCTTTCTGTTTTTGATTTAACCGCTGGTATTGATCAGTTAACCACCCGCTTTAATTAATTTTGTTGTTTGTATTTCATCAACTTTACAAGCATTCTGATGAAAAGAGGACTTGATTAAAAAAAAAATTTCCTCTTTTCCTAGTTTATCAACGGTGTACATTGCTAATGGGCAATGGCATCTTTTCATGGAATCACACTTGCTCTATTAATCATACGCTGTGCATATAATGTATGTATATATTTCAATGCAGTGCAATAGCAAATGGTGAAATCTGGCCACCCATGCTATTTTGCTGTTTAACCTTTGGAAAAATATCCATTCTAGGTTTAAATGGAGGTTGTTGCTACATTGTGCAAGCTGCCACTGTTTCAATGCATCGTTATAAATTCTGTGACTCAAAAATTCATGAGTGATCTGAGAAAACTCTGGTTTTTGATCATTTTCATGGAGATTCCAAACCTTGCAGACTCAACTTTAGGATTAGATTGTCATTCTAAGAAATAATTGAGAACTTTGCTGGAAGAAGGGCACATAATTCATAATTCATGGAGGTGTGTTTATTCCTTAAAACCAGGTTATGGATGGAATGGAGATTTTTAATAAAGAACACACCTGATGATTTATGGGCTAATATTAGAGTCAATGGGATCAAATAAGATCATATGAAATATCAGGTGAGTTCTTCCCATACAATTAGCATATAAATGAAACTGAGATTTTTAATAACAAACACACCTGATATAAATGGGTCATTATTGGAGTCAACCGGATCAAATAAGATAACATGTGTGTCAGCTGCGTGTTCTTAATTCAAAATCTTCACTCCATTTATGTGTTGATTTTATGGGAAGAACTCACCTAATGCTTAACGTGCCCTTCTGGTAAAGTCCTCAATTATTGCTCAGAAAGCTTTTACTTCATTTGCAACAATGAATTTCTGCTCTCAATTGTGAGTATTGTTACATTTTGATTTTGAATGATTTTTAGTTTGGAAGCATCTCAAAATAGTCAAGCTTGTCATAGTTTGTCTGAGTGAGTGATGTCCGTTTCGCTACAAAATCGTGATTATCTTATGAAAATCACACTTCCACCTTCATCTAACTTTACTACAAGCTTTGGAATACTCTCAAAAATAGGGCGGAGCAAATAGTGTTTTTTTTTAAGAGGACTAGTAGTTTCTAACATAAAATAAGTGAAACAGTGCAATGGGTAAAATGCTGGAATCAACCAATTTGGCGAGGACGTTTCGCCTCAAATCGCAGCCATTTTCAACTCAAAAAAAAAATTAAAAAATTAAAACATACTTTTCAAAAAATGGAGAGAGCTCCCACTCCAAGCTGTAAACACAAGAATGAAAACATCTGCGCTTTGCGCAAGCGCGAGGACTGAAACTCCAACAATTAACGATAACAAAACGGTGAGACATTAATAAAACAAAGATGCGTCTTCAACTGCGCATGACAGCAAAAAGCCCTGCAACCAAAAATACATGTGCGCATGCGCAGTAAGCAAAACCAACGGTGTTGGTATAATTTAACATGAAAAAACGGTAATTAGATTGTACTCAATCCTTCTACATCTGCGCGATAGTTACAAACTTTGTCTCGATTCTTTACCATGTGTACCATTTCTATTTTGTCATCGTTGATTGTTGGAATTTTGGACCGTCGCGCTTGCGCATAGTGCAGATGTTTTAATTCATGTGTTTACAGCTTGGAGTGGTGGCTCTCTCCACTTTTTGAAAGGACGTGGCACAATCCTTATGGGAAATGGCCTACGGTCAAACTTAATAAATGTGGCATCATTTTTTTCGTCTCATCGTCCTGATCAAAACGCCTCACGGGCCCAAAAAATTATTACCGCCCGTTTTCGAGATAATCGAGCTTAAAGTTTGAGCAAATCTCGGCTCTCAAGGACGAATTCGCTTGGCAATTGAGCGTGGGTCTTACCCTGGAAGCGGCTTATCGCAAACTGGCGATGGCTGCCGCCCCTTTTGCTCACACTCTGTCTGGAGAGTTTGTTGAAGCGTTTGGCGTGGGACTAGTGGGAGAAAGGGGGGCATCACCTCCGAACGGAGTGTGAGCAAAAGGAGCGGCAGCCATCGCCAGTTGGCGGTAAGCTGCTTCCGGGGTAAGACCCACGCTCAATTGCCGAGCGAATTCGTCCCTGAGAGACTTTAAGCTCGATTATCTCGAAAACGGGCGATAATAATTTTTTGGGCCCGTGAGACTTTTTGATCAGGACAACGAGACGAAAAAAATGATGCCACATTTACTAAGTTTGACCGTAGGCCATTTCCCATAAAGATTGTGCCACGTCCTTTGTATTTTAATTTTTTTTTTTTTTTTAGTTAAAAATGGCTGCGATTTGAGCCAAAAAGTCCTCGCAAAATTGGTTGATTCCAGCATTTTACTTGTTACACTGTTTCACTTATTGTTCAAGTTGTCGCTGGTTCGTTTTTTCTGTCATATTCTTTTCCAACGAAATTGCAGTCATCTCAAAAAGCATGTCCTATTTGTGTGGCATCTGCATTCTGCAGCTTTGCCAGATTGTGGAAGAATTGCATAGATATATTCATATTCATTATTCAATGTACCGTGATTACTGTCAAATCTGGCTATGCTGCTACGTTAGTCTCTTATTTTTTTCTCTTGTAGGTATGTATGACTCTTGATAGAACTTGAAAACTTTATGATTGATCAAGCCCAATCAGTTGGCAAAGAAATGCATAATTTAAGTTGCTTATGAAAATATTCATTGTTGTTTTGCTTTCAAATAAGTATCTCTGCATGGGTGATGGGGGCATCATGTTTTCACATTTATTCTTTCAGATAGTATGATTTTGTAATCTTCAGTAATTACTCTTGTCTAGGTATGACTTACGAACTGCAAACATTATAGCTGATGGATCAGAAGGAGTTACATGCCTTGTCATCGATAGAGAAACCTTTAATCAACTTATTTCTAATTTGGTCAAGGATCGAACAAGATATAATGAAGAAATTTCACGAAGAAGGTTTGTAAATATTCATATTTTTTTTAACTTTTATTTTTGTTTCTCTCAACAGTGCCATCATTGGACACACATTTTCAATAAAAACGTGTGTCATCTCTCTCATGAACAGAGAGAGAAAAGAGACAAGCAAATAATTTTCCTTTGAAAAATACTGGTGTACATACTTTGCCCCTGGTGCTAAGTGTCGAATGCTATTTTCACGTTAAATAGTCATTATATTTTTTCTACTGGGTCAGATTTCCTCATGAATACAGAATACCTATGCAAGGCATCAAACCTGTTAGAATTAAGTCAGCATTTAGAAATATTCTCAGGCTAATAAGTTGAGGTTGTAATCAGACAGCAGAAATTATCTATGAACGTGAAAAACAGCCATGAGGCTGATTTTTTTATTTGTGGAACTTAATGGCGTATATGGAACAAGATGGAACAGCTTACTTTTGGTTATTTTCGGTTGGTATTAAGTAATCGCCATTGGTGGACCAACTGTTCAGAGTGGTTGGCCTGTTTCATTTCATTCTGTTGTGATCTGAAGCTCGATTTGTGCAGGTGAGCCGCGGACAAAAAATGAGGTGCTCCATCGTTTTTCATCACGATCCGGTTTAAAAAATCAGCTGTATTTGTAACTCCCCCCTTTTGTATATTCATTTTCTATGTTAGAGAGATTGAATTTTCAAGACAACTTAGTTCAAGGCAACTTAGCAACATAAGATTTTCCACAGTTTGAACATCAACAAGAGTCGAAATATTCTTCAAAGTGAAAGTAAGAGCTGAGTTGAAGTTACGGAAAAGTTTATCACGTACCATCTGATAAAGACCAATTTTCTAGGTGATAAAATTCCATGCAATTTCCGCTCAAAGAAAATGTTGATCCTCCTTAGAGAGCTTTGTTGAAGAATTCAAGGAATTGATTCTGGTGGAATTCGAAGAAAATTTATGAAAAGTTAGCAAGCCAAACGTAACTTATCACTGATGAGCCCCAATTAAATTTTTGAAAATAATCCTGCTCCAAGAAATTATTTATTTTCATTTGATAAACTCCAATCTTTTAAAAACCTGTCTTCTTTTGATCTTGCTCAATGTACCTATTAAGGAAAAAATGTTTTTTAAAATGTTTTGTCCTCAATTTTTCTAAACATGCCTTGCCTCAGGAACTCTCTCATTATTTTTTTTATCTATTTTGGTGAGTACGGACACATTCAAAATCAAGGCATGCACAAACGTAAAAATAATGCATGAATTTGGTTTTCTATTATACAGGGTGGTCCAGTTCTTTCCGGCATAAATTTCAGGGGTCAATGGGGAGGTCCATACGAACAAAAAAGGTTTCTATGAACCATAGTCTGGAAACGCTTCGTTTTCGAGTTATGAAAGCTCAAAGTTGCGCGAAAAGTATTGTACGCGAAAGAGAAACAAATTTACTCTGCGTAGGAGAGGGGGAAATAAGAAAAATCAGGGTACAGGTTTTGTTCTACTAAACAAGAGCTACTAAAAAAGTATCTTGACTTTTCTCAAAAACGCGTTCTAAAGGGCCTACGGCCGATTAAAAAAATTACCGTATGACCGAACATGGCAGATCTCTATCATAGATACCGTTGTAGCAGGAAACACTCACTGATTGTCAGCTCTGCGCTCAAAATCGTGCACCGAAGTTTTGTTTGAAACCGCTGCTTTACCGCTGTTCCGGGATCGAAATTGATCAAATAATAGCTCAAATGAAAGCTAAGAGTTTGTTTAATCTTATTTTAGTGTTTTCCGGAATTGGTTCAGACAGCAACGCACTTTTTTTTTAAACGTTTCTGCCGCGTTCGGTCCATATGTCTTTTGTTTTTATTTAGGCTTCTTAATAATTTTATCGATTCTCTTATTCTCCTTAGTTCCATTAATATCCATGTTCTTTCTAGAACTCTTCGCAATTTGAATCGTTTATTTGTTATCCCTCCATCATTTAACACCTGTAGGCATAGATCAGTTATTCCTAGAATCTCTGATCTGGCTAATAATTAATTGTTCTGAGTGGATCGCATTTTTTGGCATACCCATTTCAATGTTTAAATTTCTTGTCAAAGAATACGTTTTTTTTTTAATTTTTGTATTCTAATTCAATCTTTCTTGTCTGTGCCATTTGTTAAGTTGCTAATTTCTTGGTAATTTTTGTTTTGTAATTAGGACTTGTCCCGCTGATAATTAATTAATAAATAAATAAATAAATAAATAAATAAATAAATAAATAAATAAATAAAATACGGTAATTTTTCTAATCGGCCGTAGGCCCTACACTGAAAAAAATGGACTCCGTAAATTACGGACTATATAGGTTTACCGAGGGATTACGGGCGTCACAAGCGTAATCCCTCGGTAAACCTATATAGTCCGTAATTTACGGTGTCCAATACCGTATCGTTTTTTCAGTGTATGGAACGCGTTTTTGAGAAAAAAGTCATGTGACTTTTTTTGTTGCTCTCGTTTAGTGGAACAAAACCTGTACCCTGATTTTTCTTATTTACTCCTCTCCTACTCAGAATAAATTTTTTTCTCTTTCGCGTACAATACTTTTCGCGCAACTTTGAGCTTTCATGACTCGAAAACTAAGCGTTTCCGGACTATGGTTCATAGAAACCTTTTTTGTTTGTATGGACCTCTAATGACCCCTGAAATTTATGCTGGCAAGAACTGGACCACCCTATACATGTAGTAGTATTTTAAGAGCTGTCTCGTTTCCGGTCAGCGAGTAACTGCTCCCATTGTGCTCCGAGCGGTAACCGCGTGGACAAACACAAGCTCTGCATTAGCACACGGAGCAGTTCCTTAGCTGTCTTCCCTTGCGCTCCTTGGCTGCTCGGCGAGCAGTTACTTTCACGACTCAGTTATCTCCTCATAATTGCATTCATTTATTTCTGGGAACAACTCCTGTATTTATTTGAATGAAGATTTGCAAACGGAATCATGGGCTGCATATGATTCAAATCCTAACTTGTGAAAGCCAAACAGAAAGGACAGCTACGTCTGTGTTTTTTCGCAAGAATTGTCAATATTTTATTATTTTTGAAAGGAAAATAGAAAGCACCTCTTAAAATAGCTTGAAATTTGATCATGGCAAATCAAAATTTTCAAAATTTTGCGGGGGAAGACCCTTGGGACCCCTGGTATTCTGGGGGGTGTCCCTAAGACCCCCCATTGGGGCGTGTTCCCCCAGAGCATGTCCCCTTCAAAAGTCCTACTTAAGCTACTTTGAGAGTCCGAGACAAAAACGGGCATATCAGAGCCCTGCCTTGTGAAGGAAAAAACTTGATTTTTTGAAAACATAGTAAAACATGGAAAAGTTGTTGGAGGTGTGGGTAGTTGAGGTGTTTGAAAACCACTTTCGGTCGCTGTTTTGATGTTGTCGTAAATGTCTCTAAGTGTATGAAGTTATAAATAATTAGTATTGGACTATGATACTTTTGTTTCTAGTGAAATGCATTATCCAGAGAATACATCTTGACTATCCGTGTTGGATGTCAAGTTTTTAAAAAGATACCTTTATTTTCAGAATTAGCGACCCAAAAAACCCGTAGACACATATTCTGGACAGTTAAATCGCACCACAAAACTTTTGTCCTTCTAAATCTGAACTCTAGAACACCATGCAGCATGGGGCGTATCTTATTAGGATAATATAGTACATACTGAGATAGGATAATATAGTACATACTGAGATAGGATCATTTGTTTATAAAACGATCAGGTTTGAGATTTCGATCTCTGGTTTTGAAGTGATCTTCATTTGATAAAAGCCACTAGAGTCATCAAAATCATGTTTTATTTTTCTCAGTACCATTTGGGAAGAAATAAGGCAAATCACTTTTCATCATTAAACTTTACAAAAGATTGGTTTTGAGCTATTGAGAACTTCCCAAAAATGTGAAAGTGTGCAATTCTCAAGCAACAGGTACCGGTACTCGAGGGGTTCGATTCTCAGAAGTATGAACCCTGATCGCGCTCAGAGAGCAATCAGTGAGTCGGGGAGCAGCGTAATTCTCGAGTCCTCTATGGAACGTTTCCAGAGATCCAATTTGTGCGACTATACCTACCTGTCTGCTTCTGTGAGGTACGGCACCGAATGCAGCTCGCGGATTTGTATTGCTGAGTTGAATCGTTGCGCAAACCTGGAGCGCTTATTTGCTAACTGGGTTTCATTCATAAAGACCAACATTTTATAGGATGCCTTTTTCTCTCTTTCTAATAAGCACTACCGCTGAAAGGCTTTCGTCCTAAATGAAAGAGATGCCTGTTATTTATAAAGTATGAAAGAACCTTCTCGAAAGGTATTTGTTCAACAACTTTTGGAAGAATTTTGAAATCATAACGCAGTATTTTATCAGCTCTTTGATTAAAATGTTTGAGTTGTTTCCATTTTTACTTTATGTATAAACTGAACCAGAGAAGCAGTTTGAAAGAAATAGCTAGGTTGCATGTGTTTTCGGAAGGATTTTTTACCTTTGTTTGTTTAAACTTGTAAAAAGAATGGAAAAGAAATAAAATATGGTTGCCAAAATCTTAGTCAACATTTTTGCGAAGTCCTGAAATTCAAGGAAACTCTCGGTGTTGAATCGTTTGATGGAAGAAATGGGAAAGGGCCTTTCTTCCATCAAATACATACAAAGTGAAAATTAATGTCAGAAAACTGAATGCATTAAATTGCAGTTCGACAGTTTGAAAGTAAAGTATGCCTACCTCTATGTATAAATTCAAACTACAAATTTACATCTTTCGTTTTGTCTCCCAATAAAGTCATGTCATTCTAAGACTAGGAAAGTTCAATGTTTCTGAATCTCATTTTCATTTTCCGTTCACTTAAATTCTGTCTCAATTCATCCTTTTCTTGTAAGTTAATTAATTTACAAGGCAAGCTTAAGAAGCAACATTTACAGTAACTCTTGGATGATCTGTTAATACATGTGTACATGTGTGAATACTTTGAAAAAATTGTAAACCATAACATCTGTGTATAAAACAAAAAAAAAACAAAACAAAAAATAATTCTTATAGACTTGGATACTTGGATACCTTCCTTAACATATGATGCCAATCGATTTCTGAAGGCAAAAGTCTTTCAATAACTAAGTAATGATCCAGGAAACAAGCAAACTCAGACTCAAAAAATCAAATTTTGAGAATCCAGCCTTTATTTTCCACTATGTTTAAATCAGTAGGCAATTACAAAATTGATTCATTTCATTGAGTGTGACTTTTGTAGTTTCTCTTTATGATGAATATTCAGAATTGGTGCCTCTTAAGAACCCACCAGACCCACCCACTCAAATATCTCTAACTTGGTCATTTTAAACTTTCCTCAATCTTCCTATCCTCTCTTGGAGCGAAATATATTTTGATTTTCTTTCTCGCATGCTTAGGTAGATTGTTTGTTTGCGCGTTGATCCATTTGTTGATTATTATTTGTCGATTATTTGTTGATTTTTTGTTTGTTTTTTTGCCTCGTTGAATTCTCTTGTCATTTTTTTATTCTTTTTCTCTTTTTATTTCAGGAGTAATGAAGAATTCCGAAGCATCGGGCTGGAGGATCTGAGAGTCTTGGCCACGTTGGGAGTTGGTGGCTTTGGTCGCGTAGAACTGGTGCAAATTGCCGGCGATCCAAGCAGATCCTATGCATTGAAGCAAATGAAGAAGTCACAGGTAGAATCTTGAGAAAATTTGTTCTTTTTCTCTGTTTAACCGCAGTATCAGTTGCTTTTAAAGAAATTGGCAGACTTATTAAATGCACAGAATGAAAAGTTTTAAAGAGAGAGTTTAGATAAAGTCTTTATTTTCTTTAATTATTCTATCAATTCTAAATTACGTAAACATCGCTTACTTCAATTGGCTTGTGCAATCGGCTGTGAATAAATGGCGCAATTTAAGGACTATGCCGTACAAAAAGTACGTAAGCTAAAATCACATTTCAAGTAAAACACATTTGAACGTTTTAATAGTCTGGTTTATCGACATTAACCTTGCATACAGATATTTAAGATTTCAGCTTTAATTCAGTTGTATCATAGTGAGAAGAAAACGGCCAATCATTAATGTTACAGCCTTTGAGATCTCCAGGGAAGGATCAAAAACCACTGCATAGGTTTATGAGTTGTTTTTCTGGTAAACATTTTAAAATGCCATAAATTTCTGAAAAATGCTGTTAAATTTATTTGAAAAGTTGAGGATATATACCTAGTACGGCCAAAAATACTGTTACGCGCTCAAATGCACCTAGCGAAAAATTGGTTGGAAATAAGCCCATTTCCCATCATATATTCTAAAACTGTATAAAAAGAGCTTTCAAATGCGCTCAAGTTTTTAAAGATTGGTTTACTTGGACGCTCATACCGGTCAATTAAACACTGAAAAATTAATTATCCTTTGGACGCACAAATAAGGAAAAAATTGACTAAAAATAAGTTATAGTTTTTCATGATTCTTTGATATAAAAATGAATCAGAGTTGAAGTATGCTATGATGCTTTATTAGTGCAGTGTTTAGCGCATTAATATTGGAAAAGAATAATGAAAATTTTGTACCATCATTCGAAATGGCCTCCTCCTCGTTGAATGCAAAGTCTGACTGGCTGGAGATGAATGTTCCCGACTTCATCAAAGCTTCTGACTGGCCCTCTGCAAGTCCAGACCTTAACCTGTTGGACTATCGCTTATGAGACATTTTGGAGACCGCAGCATGCCTAAAAACGGCATGCTGAACGTGGAATCATTGAAGAAGAGTCTCGTCCAAACGGCAGCGGAAATCCCTCTTCAAGACATCCGAGACGCAATGTATGATTTTCCACGGCGTTAGAAACTTTGCATTCAAAAAGGAGGAGGTCATTTCGAATGATGGTACCAAATTTTCATCATTCTTTTCCAATTTTAGTGCGCTAAACACTTTACTAATAAAGCATCATAGTATACTTCAACACTGATTCATTTTTTTTTTTTTTTTTTAGCAAAGAATCATGAAAAACACAACTTATTCTTAGTCAATTTTTTCCTTATTTGTGCGTCCAGAGGAGAATTAATTTTTCAGTGTGGAATTGACCAGTATGAGCGTCCAAGTAAACCAATTTTCAAAAACTTCAGCTCGTTTGAAAGCTCTTTTTATACGGTTTTAGAATATATGATGGTATATCGTATTTTCTTAGCTTAGGTTTCCACCTAAGCTAAGAAAAATGGCCAACCAAGACATGTTTGAAAGGGAGCTAAAGAGCTTTTTAATCCATCACTGTCCCTACAGTCTATAATTATTCATTGAGAATGGATAATGAAAATGATTGTATAAACTGAAAATTGTCTAAACTGAAAATATGTGATAAAATGTGTGACGCTATTGTAAAGCCTTTGTGCAAACAATCAATAAAAGTAGTTTATTATTATTATTATTATTTGGGCTTATTTCCAACCAATTCTTTGCTTGGTGCATTTGAGCGTGTGACAGTATTTATGGCCGCACTAGGTACCTTAAAGTATCAAAATTATTGAGTTGTTTGCCAGAAAATGGACACATTGGCATGTGTCTCATTTGTCAGGCATGGCCCACAGTTGAAGGTTCACAAGAACAACACTAAACAGTAAACACCTGTTATATCTCAGGAACCATTATACTCGAGCTAAAATTTTGATCATTGTTCCTATTACCTATATTCTGCTTCAGCAAAATTTGCAGATTCTTGAGGAGGGTAAGAGTGTTCTGATGGCATCGCAAACTGCACTGCATTGTACCCTACACAAAGGCATATAGCCAAAGCCTCAAAGAGTTAGATGAACGCTTGGTCCAGGAAATCAGACCTTTTTCGTGCTTGGGCATTGTCAGTTGTGCACTTTTATTCTTTTCAAGAATCTACTAGTTTGGCTGAAATAGACTGTTGGCAAGGTATTTTAATTGGGCCAAATTTCAAAGCAATCGGGAAGGACCCTAAAAAGGAGCTAACTTGGGAAGCTGCTCCGCTTTTAATTGTTCCATTCACATGGATTGGCAGGTCGTTCCGACTGAAGACTGAGTGCTCACCGTTGCCTGCTCAGATCACTCCACATACGCACCGATAGGTGCGCGTTTGGTACTCTGTTGCATTACAGCTTGCGCGGTCTTTTTGAATACTTTTTATGTTCAGGGGAATTAAATGCCCTTCGGGCGAATACGTGCGCTCCGCGCTGCGTTCACCTCCCGTTTGCTTTGCTCGCTCCCGTCTTTTTTATAAAACTTGGGGTTGTCTGCACTCGAAAAGGCGGTTTTTATGGGGGAAATGACAAGTTTTTAACCTAATTTCGACCAAACGTAAAAATCCTGACACAAGGGTAAATGTGGCAGTGTCCAGGGCGCCCTTCAAGCGCATCCGCGCGCGATATCATCCGATCTTTTGTATAATCAAATTTTAACTGAAAAAAAATTTGGAAGAGCGTTTTTAATTAATGGGGGGGGGCTAAGGGGAGGGTGATAGTGAACGGTCCATTGATTAAACTAAACCCAATTTTTCACCCCTATAAATTAACAGGGGCTGATGCGAATACTGGGAGGGGGAAAAAGAAAAATGGGAGCTAGCCGGGAGAAGAAATATAAATGGTGAGAGGCAGGGATTGAACCGACGCTCTCCCGTTCCGAAGCATGTGCTCTCTGTTCTCCGAGCTGCGGAGCCAGATGATGAAAGGGAACAAAATAAGTCTTTGTAAAGGGATGTAATCAGGTTTTGCAGGCAGTCACTCTCTTTGCCGCATAGTGATTGCTGGAGCGCTGCGGTCTTCATGGAAACACACAGAGGAAAGCCTCAAATTAGATAGGAACTCCCATGGCACCTGTGTAGCTTGGCTATTATGCCTTAAATAATAAAGTCATTTTGTGAGTCTGTGGGTAAATTTCGCTGGACTTTATTCATGAATCAACTATTCAATTGCTTGTAGCAAAACGTTAGCACTCCGTTGTAAGTCCCTATGAAATGATGTTACACTATCCTTTTACCTTCGTCTCCTTTTTCTTGTTGTAGATTGTCGAAACAAAGCAGCAAACACACATCATGTCAGAAAAAGAAATTATGGGTGAAGCGGATAGCGAATTTATTGTTAAATTGTACAAAACGTTCAAGGATGCCAAGTACCTTTATATGCTTATGGAGTCCTGTCTAGGTGGTGAATTATGGAGCATTCTCAGGTAATTGTTTAGTTTTATTTTAACCACATACTCTACTCTCCAGGCCTGAATGGCCAGAGGCTAGGTTAGCTGATTGCCTAAAAAAGGGTTCACACTTTCACAGTTATTTAGTCTCTTAACCCATTGACATGTTCAGAATGTACTAGACCACCCGGATAGGGCATTTTTCTCAAAAACTACTGAACCAAATGATTTGAAACAAGAAAGTCAGGTAGGGAAGTCACCCCAAATTTTTCGTTTTTGATGTTTTCAAAGGCCCCCGCTGGGCCCTTGAGGCGGTTTTGGAGGGGGTTCAAACACATTTATCAAGTTTTCTTGAAAAAGTCTCCAATAAAGGTATCAAAAAAAGTTCATAATCGTAAAGTAGAAGTAATCGGCGACATTTTTGCCTCTGTAATTTTTTTCCAAAAACCCCAAATTTTTTGAGGTTTGGGGGATTTTTGGATTTTTGTTGAAGCAGCCTTTTTGACCACCCTGTTAAAAAATTTTCAAAAATATTTACAGGTTCTGATCGATGTGCCATATGTTACCTTTAAGTTTAAAAATAAGGTGTTTTACGCCAAATCAAAATTTTGGGGCTGGCTCAAACCATGAAATTGCGCCAAATCTGCCGTTGAAACCTCAAAATTTTGATTTGGCGTAAAACACCTTATTTTTAAACTTAAAGGTAACATGTGGCACATCGATCGAAAGGTCTGTTCTTTCAGAATCTGTAAATATTTTTGAAAAATACTGAACAGGGTGGTCAGCAAGGCCGATTCAACAAAAATCCGAAAAATCCCTTAAAACTCAAAAAATTTGGGGTTTTTGGAAAAATATTATAGGACCAAAAATTTCGCCAATCACTTCTACTTTACGATTATGAACTTCTTTTGATACCTTTATTGGAGACTTTTCCAAGAAAACTTGATAAATGTGTTTGAACCCCCTCCAACACCGCCCCAAGGGCCCAGCTGGGGCTTTTGAAAACATGGAAAACAAAACATTTGGGGTGACTTACCTAACTGACTTTTTTGTTTCAAATCATTTGGTGCAGTAGTTTTCGAGAAAAGTGCCCTATCCGGGTGGTCTGGTACAACCTGTATAGACGAGTCTAACTCCTCCTTGGTATCCTGGCGCAATTAGACGAGTCTCATTCGTCCAGTTACTAAGCAACCTATAACGTTGTAACTCTCTGTTTTCCGAGAGATAGTGCGACTGACGTTGATGAAGGTGTAATCTTGGACACGGTAGCCAACTTTTTACAGTTTCTTCTTTCTTTCTACTTTGGTAGAACTGGCATTAGTGGTTTGAACTTGTCCTCAAAATTATCTCAAATTCTGTAAACAAATACAAGCACTTGTGTCTCTGTTACCAATGATATTGATATGCGCGAAGGCCGGCAAAAGAATCTTCCTCATCACGGCGAGAGGGGATATTTACTTAGGTACCCCAACTGTACTGCTCAAGCAGTGAGAGACATCATATCACTGCTGAATGATTGGGAGGAGGGCGGAGACATTGAGTCGGTGTTAGCTGTGTGTGTGTAGCGAATGCTACGGGCATTATTATCACGATACGAGCCGAGGGCCGATTCGCATATCACTTCTGTGGTCTTTCTTCCATTGTACAGGGTCAAAATATTTCCCCTCGCCGTGATGAGGAAGATTCTTTTGCCGGCCTTAGTACAAATCTTATTCTCAAGTAAAAAAATAACAAAGATATCAAAATTAAAAGAAATATCAAAAGATGTCAAAAATTGGTTGGGGAATGGTTGGGAACTGAAAATAACCTCAAATCTTAGCATGAGTGTTTTCTGTTTTATCCTAAAACCTATAATTACAGTAAACTCTCGATTTACCGGATTTCAGGGGACCGGCCGAAAAATCCGGTAAATCGCGAAATCCGGTAATCCGAAAACTCGCATTTTTCGCGGCGAAATCGCGGACCGAAAACTCGCATTTTTCGCGGCGAAATCGCGGAATTTTTAGGTATTTTTTCTCTCCCCCCCCCCTCCCCCAAAATTTTCACTGTTTCGACTAACCTGAGCCTGACGGTTTTATTTGCAAAAGCTTAAAAAACGCGTGGGGGATTAGAACACGATAATTTGGTACTAACCGTTCGTTTGTTGAGTGTTTTTCATTTCTCTTAGCTAAAAATCTCTTTGGAAAAAATCAGCTGACTTTTTCCAAAGAGGTTCAGCCGATCTCGCTGTCAGCCAGCGTTGCCAATGTTGGCAAGTTCTTAAAGTGCCAAAGCCATAAACTACGTGCTTCACGCGTGAGCGCGTGGAGCCAACGCACTACGGGCGGCAACGCTGCGCTGCTGTCAACGCGGGAAAGCAGCGAAGCTTCCCTGCCGCTTGACGCGCTTTTCAAAACACCGCGACTGATGAGTTTGGAGAGTGACTCATGGTGATTCTTTGAGATCGCGGCATCGTGTCACGGGAAAAACTGCTATATCTGAGCAAAGTCCGGTAAATTGAGAAGAAATTTCTTCTTGGGACTGAGAAAAAATCCGGTAAATCGCGAAATCCGTTAAACCGCGATCCGGTAAATCGAATGAAATTTAACATTGTTCTTATGGGACTTTTGCCGGGACCGGAAAAATTTTCCGGTAAATCGCGAAATCCGGTAAATCGCGATCCGGTAAATCGAGAGTTTACTGTACATAGTATTTCTGGACATGGTGGGCTAAAATTAATTCTCATGGGTTAAAATGACAAGGACTTGTTGACTACATATTAGATGCAAAATTAGGAAACTTAACTAGACTGTGTATATTTTTACTTTTTTTGAATTGAATAAAGTCGAAGGATGGTCTGATGTAGATATGAGCCCTGAAACTGTTTGAAACCTCAGATAAAACCTGAGAAACAAATTTTTTCATTAGAATTCTTTTATTTATCAAACGCTACTCTTATTCACTTTTTACTAGAGTTAAAATGCATTGAAAACTCATTTTGTTAGTGCATGACTGAATTTTTTGTCCAAGTCATATTTTGCCACGATTCCCTGATTGTGCAATGTTTTATCTATTCTCTAAGAAACTTACTGCTTGCAATTTGACATAACATTCTCTTAATAAAAAGAGCTATATGATTTTTTCAAATTTTTTGTGAAAAAAGATTGTTAAATTAGGTGAATTAGATTCAGCTATACAAATGTAAATGCTGCAGGTAATCGTGAAAACATGGCTATGGGCCAATGGATATTGCTGGTTTCGAAACCTAACGCTTCATATGTGTACATGTTGCTCCATCAGCATAATTTGCTCTTTTCTTTCGCCCAGTAAATTTAAAGTTTTCTTTTGTATTCGTTCTTTGGTTCTTTGTCTTTATTTAATTTATTTTCTCATAATTCTTTTATTTTCTTCTTCTTTACAGGGATAGAGGTCACTTTGATGATGAAACAACTAGATTTTACACAGCTTGTGTTGTAGAAGCTTTTGATTACCTTCACACTAGAAATATTATTTACAGAGATTTGAAACCTGAAAATCTGCTTTTAAATAATATCGGATATGTTAAACTTGTAGATTTTGGTTTTGCCAAGAAATTAATGGTGAGTATAGCATAGTTTCGGGATCCATATTTCTTTTGATACAGTTCAATGTTCCTTAAGCCTGGTTCTCACTGAGATGCAAGGCCATGCAACAATGCAATGCTACTCAATTGAAACACACACAAACAGTTGGGATTGTCCCCAGTGCTACACAAGGCTTCACATCAGAAGGCAACATAGCGGTCGAGTTGAGAAATGCTCAACTTTTGTGTCGTTGCGCAGCAGAGAGCGGGAGTCAGATCACAGTGTCTCCTCTGAAGTCGAGTTGCATCTTTCAAGCGAAGCAGTCATATTTTGACTGCTCCCGTTTAACTCAGCTAAAGTTCATGACAAGTGCATTGGTTTTTTTTGTGTATACCCAAGTTAGTAGCCAAATCGGTTGTGCTTTGAGTTTTTAGCATCGTAATGATAACTTTTGAGATACCTACTGAAGATATCTCATGATAAAATTTCTAGAGGTGTGCGAATACCACTTTTTTGCACTCGAATCGAATTCGAATAATTTCCTCGAATATCGAATCGAATAATCGAATAATTTTACTTGTTTTTTCACAATCTATTTTCTACAAAAAATTGTCCAAAAAATTGTCTTTTCAATGTTAAATAACCCATGAATTGTAGAAAGCTACCATATTAAATAGTTCTGAAATGAAAGAAGGCGAACAATTTGAGAAAAAAGTTGAACTTTTATTACTATACTACTATACTACTAACAAGGGGAAGGCAAAGGTGGGCCCGCTCCAAATGGAACGGGACTTGCGCAAAAACATAGTCCTTGGGGTCCTAATGAACGGACTTACAGCACTTTTTGTGAATGGGCCCCTGAATTTGCAAAATTTTGATTTTAAAATGAGCCCCAGGGACGGCGGATCGTTATGTAGCCGAGAATCAGACTCGCACTCTCAAGCGAAGTCGTGGCGCAACGACAGCGTTGTGGATTCCGGTTTGCATGATCCCGAGTTCGATTCCTGCTGGCGGCGCAAATTTTTTCACGACAGTTTTGCTCATATTTCTTTGCCATGTTTTTATATTTCTTTCTTGTTGCTTGTTTGTATTTTAGTTATGTTTTGCTTTTTGTTGTTTTGCTTTTTTTTTTTTTAAGACCGTTTGAATCGAATTATTCCACTTCTTTTTATCCTGCATGCATCAGGTATTACTACACTGTGCTTGTATATAAAAGTTAAAAAAATATTGGAAAAGAAAAACAACAGCACTTGAAAAAACAGACGGAAAAAGAAAGTTTCGTTGATCAATTTCCATTCGTCTTTTTGATTTTATACTATTTTCTTAACTTTTACATACAAGCACAGTGAAGTAACTGCGTATACAGCACGAAAATATGTGGAATAATTCGATTCTAACAGTATTAAAAAAAAAAAAAACAAAAAAACAAAACAAGCCAAACAGCAAACAAGCAACAAGAAAGAAACATAAAAACATGGCAAAGAAAGATGAGCAAAACTGTCGTGAAAAAATTTGCGCCGCCAGCAGGAAGCGAACTCGGGACCATGCAAACCGGAGTCCACTACGCTGTCGTTGCGCCACGACTTCGCTTGAGAGTGCGTGTCTGATTCTCGGCTACATAACGATCCGCCGTCCCTGGGGCTCATTTAAAAATCAAAATTTTGCAAATTCAGGGGCCCATTCACAAAAAGTGCGGTAAGTCCGTTCATTAGGACCCCAAGGACTATGTTTTCGCGCAAGTCCCGTTCCATTTGGAGCGGGCCCACCTTTGCCTTCCCCTTGTAAGTATTTATCCACGTCGGTTCGAACAATAAATCGGAACGCCAAAGTTAACTTTACACACGCGTGCTGTTATCGTTTTCGCAGGTCTTCGGAGCTACCAATGCGCGGGTGTTCGTTCGCGGGTGTTCATTCGGAACTCCAGGAGAAGCCAAAGAGGAAACTCTCCTTCGGCCTTCCTCTTTACTCTATTCGTGATAAGTATCGAGAGAAAGTGCCTTCAAACGCGAGGTTAGGTAACCCTCATGTCCCAGTGGCGCCGCCGCGTCGCGTCATTGCTTGGCGGAATACGCATTTAGCGCTGCGTCAGCGCTGTGCCGGTTCTCCCAAAGACTCCGCGAGTCCCTCTTATCAGCATCACCTCGAGTCTTGGAAGCTACTTTATTCCGTTTGACAGCGCAAAGACGCGCGGTCGATGCTCTGCATGATTGTCTAAGCGCGAAGTTCAACGGCGCGGAATACCATGTTTAGTTTCGCCGAAAGAACGAGAAAAACGTTTCCAGAATTGGTCATATTCGGCGAACTATTCGAACAAACTATTCAAACTCGAATATTCGGTATTCGAGGAGCGCTATTCGATATTCGGACCCGACCAGTAAACCGGTATTCGAGTTCGAATATCGAATACAATTCGAATATTTGCATACCACTAAAAATTTCTAATCTTTGGATTCTTTCTAGTTAAATTTGTGCTTTCTTGCCGTTTTTCTAGATCTTATCATTGCTTTGTTCTCTTTGCTAACGGCTCTCTGACTTTTTGTAACAGCTTTAATAATTAAGACAAAATTACAACGGTTACAAACCAAAAGTGTCTCTTATTCTGGTAAAATCAAGTGTGTGTTTTGCTCTTTGGCTCTTCGGAAAGCTGAGGATATAAGAAGTAAAACTATTGCTTTGGATTTTTTCTATTGCTCTTCCGTAGTTATGAAATAGCGACACTTACTTTTTGGATGGCCCTCGTAGATGGAGTATACCCCACAATCTATTCTTTGCTATCTACAGTGGAAATGGCTTATTTTGGACCGTGTATACCTCGGAAAACCGCTTATCTCTTATTTTTTCGTTCATAAGAACAATAGAATAAATTCCCGCATTTCTTGGAAACTGTGACTCTGAAAACCGCCTATCTTGAAAGAATTCTTTGGTCTCATGGCTCAAAAAATCCTGTAATTTTAATCCGTATTTTTACTGATACTTTTTTCTTTTTCTTTCATTTCTCCCTCCATTTTACCTCCCAAACATGTTTAGCCGGTCTCTTTCAGTCTCTGATGATTGATCATTTCTATGGAAAATTTCGAAACATTAACAGAAATCTAGCTTCATTGGATCTTCATTGGCGGTGAAGGGTACGTTGTGAAGTCGTATGAAAATTTTGTCAGGGTTCGCTTCACACATTGTTGTGATCGTCTATCAGAGATCAAATCTTACATGTTGCGGGAATGGTCGGGGTAGCTGTAGGCGAGATAAGAGCGATTTCCAGTCCTGTAGTCTGCAGCGGCAGGCGGCAGGCGGCAGACGGGTGCTTACCCTCAGGCTGTGCAATCCATGGCATGGCAATAGCGCTGACGCCTTTGCATCGCGTCGGATTTTAGGGACCAAATAATGCTGCAATTTGACAATTTGACAGGCTGGTGAGCTCTTACACTGGATTTAAACCCCACGCAAGTGCTTGACCGCTCGCCCATACTCACTGTCCAACGTCTTTACTGGGGGGGTGTCAATCCGCAACACTATTTAGTCCCAGTATTTCAGATCATTCAACAATCATGCTCACAAATAGTTACTGTATTTCATCACATTGAGAGGTGTGTGTCTCATATATTTTTCGGGGATATTTGCGTAGAATTGCTCTGGCGAAATACGATTTAAGTTTCTATAAAATGCCAGTGGCGCCATTTCACCGATTTTTAGGGGTGAGGGGCATAAAGATGACATTTTTTTCTTTTAAAAAATTTGGAGGGTTGGCAAGCCCCCTCCAAATGGCTACACTGTTACATTTAATGTGGTAATGAAACAAACGGTACCTGATAACAACTGATGTATGTGAATAGATGGCAAAACACTTTTAGCAGGCTATCTCAAAAATCGACTGAAATCATCGCGATTTATAGAATGAGGAGCGAAAATCCGTTTGTCTCGGGTAACCGCATTTTTTGGACTTTTTGGCCGTCCAGAACCAATCCAAGATGAGCGGTTTCCTCTGTACCTAGACAGCTATCTTGAAAGGAAGAAAAGAAAAGGCATCGGGGAGCTTTGTTCTCCACACGTGAAAAACAACCTTCTGGCGTATACTTTGCAAAATGCAATGGATTTTGAAGACAAATTTTTGAGTTAGGGAGGAAAATCACTTGAAGTGAGTGTTTGGGAGTTATGATATAGCTACACTTACTTTTTGGATGAGCCTCGTATTTATTTGTGAACTTGGTAATGGACTTGACATATTTACCAAGATAAAATAATACGGATTAATACACTACTGTAGTCACGCTCTCATTCTTTTTGTAACTTATACAGTGAAAGCTCGATGTGTCGGATCGTCTTCGGACCACGGCATTTATCCGACTTAACGAAAGTCCGACTCATGAAAATTACGTCTGAGTCGGATTTTCCCCCAAAAAATCCGACTCAGCGAGAAGTTTCCCGAAAAAACCAGTATTTTCTTGGCGATTTCGTACCCAACACTTGTGTCAGCAACTCGGATGTGGGAAAAGAGGTTTTGCCGCTTAACTAAACAAACTCCCGAGGGGTGTCTTATCAATTTTACCGCGAAGCAATAGAGATTCTTCGTTGCGACACGATGACTGCCGCGGGCCGCCTGCCGCTGAACCGGCGCCGGCGCCACGAGCACGACAGCGGCTCGCGGCTGAGTCTGATTGGCGCTCGCGCTGGAGGTGTCTGAAAGAATTGGTCTTTTCGGACGCAGCATCTAGTATGAAGGAGACGGGGGAGGTATCACAATATCACACCGACGCAAGAGATTTTCTCGTGTCGTTGATGAATCATCTGGTCTGCTGAACTCTGCATTTTTTTTTGTTTACTTTTCACCGATCCCCCCTTTTTCTTCTCCTAAGTATCCAAGTGTGCCGTGTCGCGCCAAGACTTTGGTGTTGCGTGCCATTCTTCCTTTGTTTCCGATCAGTTTCCTCATCTTGTCACCCTGTCGTATTTCGTCTTCCGTTTCCGGCTAGCATAATGATGCCACCATGGCAACACTGCTGGGCCCAAAAAAGTAGGTCCTTTCCGGGACCAGCATAATGATGCCACCATGGCAACACTGCTGGGCCCAAAAAAGTAGGTCCTTTCCGGGACCAAAAGACTTCTAATCCTCGAAGTCTTTTACGTCCGAGACTTGTGAAGGGTGTACGAGGAGTGCTACATAACCTCAATGTTGAGCGAACGTTTGCCGACCGTACGTTTTACATAGCACGTACCTCTTGCTTAGCGACTTAGCGAGGACTCAACATTTTTTTGGCCCTGTGGCATGGAGTCGTCTTTAATTAAATGCCGATCGTATTGGAAACTCTCTTCAGGGTCCTTGCAGTGTTATCACGACGACGCGCGACGCATCACTCACGACACTCACTGCCCCGCCACGAAGTCGGCGTGTGGTAGAGATGAAAGGTGGGTCGGCTGGTTTGATACATGACATGAACACGCAAACAAAAATTTGAACTCGGCAATCTGTTCTTGGGTTCTTTTATTCGTTTATCTGCAATTTTGACCGACTCAAAAAAAAAAGTCATCTCGGGACCGGAAAAAAATCCGAGACAAGCGAAATTCCGACTCTGAAAAATCCGACTTATGCCGACGTTTTTTACATTGGTTTTATGGGGCAATTCAAGGGACCGGGAAAAAAATCCGACTCAGCAAAAAATCCGAGTAACTGAGCGTCCGACACAGCGAGCTTTTACTGTATGTAGCTTTCAATAACATGTATATTTTGCATTAAAGAGTCACAATTATATTAAGAGAAAAAACGGTTGAAGTGAGTCTTTGGGAGTTATGTCTCTCTTGGTTTGGGAGTTATGAGGTAGCTACCCTTACTTTTTGGATTAGCCTCGCATTTATTTGTGAACTTGGTACTGGACTTTAGGGTGTAGTGCGAAACGGCGTTTTTCGAATATCGAAAATAAACAATTTATGTAGAAAAGACGGTCCTAGTGATGAGGATCAAGAATATATCCAGTTTTTTACTTTTTGCACCATTTCCTTGAGTTCAGAGGAAGAACTTCCTCTGAGGAGGACATTCAGTCCTTCCTCTGAACTCACAGCAAAAGTGAAGTTCATATTAAAAGCTGTTACATGCCACAATGGTTCGCCGAGAAGAAAAACGGCTCGGTTATGGATGAGCCAAAACACTTCTTCGATAAAAACAAAACTGCCTCTTACGCCACAGGTCTAAGGACCCAAAGCGAGGCTCTCTCTATAAAACCCCAAGTTTTAATTTGATTCTTAACACCGATTTCATTACTTTATATCTGATATTGGATGTGACAACATCAATATTAGGTATTGTAAACTATTCTGGTTGCAGGGTTGGTGGAATTCGATTTGCAGTCACCCTCTCGTGGTAAGTTTTGATTTGTTTCACTGTAGTAAATACGTTAATAATTCATTTACCTACGGTGAAACAAAACAAGAGCTGCAAACGTTGTAAAATCGTACATTTACCTTCACATTATGTCCGTACTTTTTTAAAATCCGTTTTTATTGCACCGCGGTAATCATTTAGAGTCAGTTGTCAAGATGCATCAAAATTGACTACTCCTCTAGACCCCCTGTGTTCCAATTTAAGGCTTTTGGTCAAAGCAACCATGCTTTTGTCATACTTCGAGCCTTTTTGGGTCTTTTTAGGGCAATATTTTACCCTTGAAATGTATTCTATAACGCCGCATCAAAATTGCCGATTTTCAGAAAAATTGTCGAGAAGCATAAAATTTGCGTATTTTTGCTCCCTATTAGAACCCACTGTGTTCACAGGGTGTCTAACGACCGTGAAAACCGGGAAAAGTCAGGGAATAAAAAAAAAGTCTGGAAAACAGGGAAAAGTCAGGGAATTTTTCAAATTTTCATCTGCAGTGACTTTCTATTGGGGACTCAACCAACAAAATTTCATTGTCATGAGATAAGTAAAAGGAATATACACCGAAACACGCGAAAATTGAAATAAAAAATGATTCAATGGTCCGCAATAACGTAAGTCTGAATTCCTTTCGCGGTTCAGTTTGTTTTGAGTTGAGGTATGCAACTCGTAGTACAGTGCATAGACCGTGTGATTCCTCCCGTGTCCACAAGTGCGCTGCTATCGAGTTCGCAGTTGTTGTTGTTCAGCGTGTCTTGTCCGTGAGCTGTGTGTGTATTGTGTTTGTGTATCCGCTGCCGCCGGCGATTTTGAATAGCAACGAAGAAGTAAAGTGTGAATGGGTTTGTTGCACACTTCGGCTACAGCGTTTTAAAGTAGCAGTTCCTATGTAAAAAGCCGAAAAAATAACAATGGCAGTATCAGTAAACACTAAAATTCAGTATTAAATTCACAAATTGCGAAAATCACTAGACATTATTCACCCCTGTATCTTTCCACCAAGTGCACGATATTTCGCGAAATCAGCGCGGCACATTCAAATAAACACGGTCGACTGTCATTACAGCTGACTTCAGAAACAAATAAACAGTAAACACTGACGGTGTCTGTTCGAATTCTTACGTCCCAATATCATAAAAGATTGTGAAAGGTACGGAAACCGATATTTGAGTTGAAAACTTATCAAAAGGAAACAATAACACACAGGAGATCCAAGGATGATGATTGAAGTTGGAACTCCTGTGTGTTATTGATTCATTTTGATAAGTTTTCGACACAAACATCGGTCTCCGTACCTTTCACAATCTTTTGTCAGGCATCTTGAGGATATTGAAATGTAAGAATTCAAACAGACGCCGTCAGTGTTTACTGTTTATTTGTTTATGAAGTCAGTTGTGATGACAGTCGGCTGTGTTTATTTGAATGTGCCGCGCTAATTTCGCGAATTATTGTGCACATGGTGGAAAGATAGAGGGGTGAATAGTGTCTAGTGTTTTTAGCAATTTGTGAGTTTAGTACTGAATTTTAGTGTTTTCTGATGCTACCAATGTTATTTTTACGGCTTTTTACAAATGAATAGCTACTTTAAAACGCTGTAGCTGAAGTGTGCAACTTACCCATTTGCTGATCTCCCTGGAATGGGTCTGTTGCACACTTCAGCTACAGCGTTTTAAAGTAGCTATTCATTTGTAAAAAGCCGTAAAAATAACATTGGTAGCATCAGAAAACACTAAAATTCAATAATAAACTCACAAATTGTGAAAAACACTAGACACTATTCACCCCTGTATCTTTCCACCACGTGCACAATATTTCGCGAAATTAGCGCGGCACATTCAAATAAACACAGCCGTCTTTCATCACAGCTGACTTCATAAACAAATACATAGTAAACATGGACGGCGTCTGTTCGAATTCTTACATCTCGATATCCTTAATTCCTTACAATAGGTTGTGAAATGTACGGAAACCGATATTTATGTCGAATAATTATCAAAATGAAACAATAATACATGGGAGTTCCAAGTATGATTCCAACTTCAATCATCATCCTTGGAACTCCTGTGTGTTATTGTTTCATTTTGATAATTTTTCGACACATATATTGGTTTCCGTACCTTTCACAACCTTTTGTGAGGAATTGAAGATATTGAGACGTAAGAATTCAAACAGACGCCGTCAGTGCTCACTGTTTATTTGTTTATGAAGTCAGCTGTGATGAAAGACGGCTGTGTTTATTTGAATGTGCCGCGCTAATTTCGCGAAATATTGTGCACGTGGTGGAAAGATACAGGGGTGAATAGTGTCTAGTGTTTTTCAGAATTTGTGAGTTTATTATTGAATTTTAGTGTTTTCTGATGCTACCATTGTCATTTTTACAGCTTTATACTTTTGAATAGCTACTTTAAAACGCTGTAGCTGAAGTGTGCAACAGACCCATTCAACTTCAAAACAACAACAAAATTATGGCCCGTTCAGTTGAGTTTTAAATGTTTTTTTGTGATCATGGATGAAATCATATACTTACCCCAGAATATGTAAAATGTAAATGGATGGCATTGTTGTAGACGCAGATAAATTGGTAAAATTTAGTTGTGAATGCACTAATGCATGCGTGTTTTAACAGACAAGTTTTAAAACTCTGCTATCGTGTGAAAAATCCTGTTTCAGTTTGATGCCTCAAATTTTGTCCCTTTTTTTTAATCTATTGATGAGCCACAGCCGAAACAGAATTTCATCATTTTGAACAAAACTAATGCATCATCAATAAACATTAAACACTCTAATTTTTTATCTGCTTATTTTTTTTTTTCCTCAGATAAATTCTTATGACAATTGAAAGACAATTTGTCTGTGTTTTTCCAGATTTTTTACTCACATTTATTCCATTTTTATTTTAAATTTAAAAAAAAATATTATTATGGAAGAGCAGTACTAGCGTACGCATGATTTTGCTTGGGAGGGTTTACCAGGGTCATAATAAAGAGGCGTGTGTCCGGCTCAAAAATTTATATTTCCCTTTCTCCACCCTAAAAAGTAGGAGACGGGAGCCCCCTGACCCTGAGCCTCTCCTTTGCGCATGCTACTCTAAAGATTATGTATTTGAGGGGGTATGTATATTTTAGTATGCGACAGGAGTTTTTGGGTCTAATATTTGTCGGTTCAAATATTTCATAGTGATTTTTACCTGTTTTCAGCGTAAATTTCACCCAAAAATGTCAGGGAATTTCACAAAAATAAGTCAGGAAAATCAGGGAAAAGACAGGGAATTTTGAAAATTGAAGTTGTTAGACACCATGTGTTCAAATTTAAGGCATATTGGGCAAAGCGACCAAGCTTACGTATTATTTAGAGCCATTTTGGATAGTGTCATGGCAAAATTTCACACTTAAAATGTATTCTATCACCGTCGTAACAAAATCGCTGATTTTCGACGAAAATTGACTTTTTTGGTCAAAATATTAAAATTTCAAGCCCTTTGCGGGAGGGTCAAATATTGACCAATTTTTAAAAAAACTGGATATATTCTTGATCCTCATCACTAGGACCGTCTTTTCTTTATAGGTTAGTTTCGATTTTTGAAAAACATCGTTTTTCACTCCACCCTACTGGACATGACATATTTACCAAGGTAAAAAATACCGATTAATACATTATTGTAGTCGTGCTCTCTTTTTTTTTGTAATTTATATGTAGCTATCGATAACATGTATTTTTGCATTAAAGAGTCACAATTATAATAAGTGTCTCCTCTGTGTTGGTCTTTATGGATGCGCGAGCATGACTTTGGACGCTCGCTTTTTGAAATTGTGGATGCTGGTTGGTTGATTCTTGTTCTCACTGGGAATGGTTTCCCTTCTCCCTCTCCGCCAGTCGAAGTGCAAGCATCGCAACGCTACTAATCTAAAGGCCTTGCGTCTCATTAGAAACTAGCTTTTAGTCAAGTTATCTTCTGATTTGGGGCTTAGGGGTGCTGAAACCCTCAAATTTCTAGTCTGAATTCGAATCTTTGAAGGTTTGAATTGAGGACATGGGAGCCATAAAATCACTTTTATGACTATGTCATCCTTGCAGAAAACGTATCAATTCTTTCATCATACTGCCCTTTACTTCCTCATACATTTTTACGTTTTTCATCAATCAGAGTAGAAATAAAGTGAGTGTTAATAAAAGTACTATCCCATTCCTAAAGGATTTTTACGAACTGCAGACATTTGCTAACGAACTTTCCTTATGGACAAGACATATGCTAACAGATTCTCCTTATGGATAATTGAGAAAAAGTTTGACAAATTATCCTGAAACCTATTGGAACTTTATGTGTATGAATCTGTAACAAGTATTTCAGCGGAGGAATCCGAATTTTTTATCAGTTTTGCTCCAGCTTCTACGGTTCTTCCTCAACTTTCCTAGTTTTCACTTGGTGTCCGTTGGATCGTAAATTTGAGGTTAGGTGCAGATAATTTCAGTTTTCCGAAGGAAAATTGAGTCTTGAGGGAAAGTAGCGACAAAATTTGATTACAGTGTGCTAAATTTCATGCTAATTTGCAAAATTTTAGTTTAATTGAAAAAAAAATTAAAATTTATCGAAGAATTATGCGTGTAGGAATTTCTTTAGCAAATGTCTGCAGAACCGTTTGCTTATCATAAAGGGTGTAGTGATCATGTAACTAATCGTCAAATTACATTTATGTTCCAGCCTGGTAGGAAAACGTGGACTTTTTGTGGAACGCCGGAATATGTAGCACCAGAAGTAATTTTAAATAAAGGTCACGACATTAGTGCTGATTATTGGTCTCTTGGAGTATTAATGTTTGAATTGTTAACAGGTAAAATGGAACTTTTCTAATGGAATTTCAAGAATTGAAGGAAATAGAAATAGTTTTAGGAACAGAGAAAATTGCTTAACCAGATGGGTTTCTGACTGCAGCTGAATCATGTCTTAAGTAGGTAGTTTTCAAGTTCCAAGAGGCTTTGGTTCAAAATTGCTATTTGTATTCAGATATGCTGTATTTTTTCTTTCTCTTTATTTCAGAGTCTTTTATGTGTCGGTGATGTATTTGAGCACTATCCTGATTTGCCTGTGAATCAATTCCTGTCATGGTATTGATTAAATTCATTGTCCGGACATGATAGACACAAAAACCAAACAAATTAATTGACACAATGCGCTAGATCATTTGGGATCTTTTGGGACCATTTCCCTATCACAAAGCTGCAAAATCCTCAGTTACAAAGGAATATCTATTTGAGTGATAATTTCTCTAAATTTGTCATCAATTTTTTTTATTAAATCAAAGTATGTGTAAAATTCTAATATCTTTGTTTTTCTTTCTCTTTTTCAAGGTACTCCACCTTTCACTGGATCAGATGTAATGAAGACATACAACATAATTCTCAAAGGTATAAACGCCATAGAATTCCCAAGAACCATCACGCGGAATGCAACTGCGCTTATTAAAAAATTATGTCGAGATAACCCAGCAGAAAGGTTGGGGTATCAGAAAGATGGCATTAGTGACATTCAAAAGCACAAGTAAGTTATTTTCTTTCAATTTTTATCGTGAATGCCGATTTTTGGAGTTGCTAGTTTGTATTAGCTGTCTAAGTTGGTCAACTTTTGAGAGCAGGAATCAATTTCCATGGATTGATTTGTGCATTGAAAAAAAAATTATTCCTAATTCTGTAATAGTCTTGTCCAGGTAAGTCAATTAATTCAGGTGCAATTCAGAGACTTTATTTGAGATCTACTTGGCTTGAAATGACTTGAGAAATACTCTATTGAGTCAAGTGGGGTCGAGTTGAGTCTAGAGAAAAAAATTGCAATACAGAAGAGCTCTCCAATAATTGGCAATTCTTGAGAAATCTTGAGTTCAGTTCAAACCTTCAAATTATCCCCTTGAGATTTATCTTGAATGGATAATCATGTGTTTTCATTTTTCAAAGTGTCTCTGAATTGCCAATGGGCCAGTTTCACCAATTTTTTTTAATTAATTTTCGGAAAGAATGGACGAAATTAGGGACCCTGTGTTTTTTCGTTTTTCTTTCAGGACGCGCGATCGTGGAGATATCGCGGTTTGAAAAGTCGAACTTTTGATCAGACTTGAAATGGTCGGATTTGGCGCGAAACGGCCGCCAGACCGCGCGTGACATTAAAGGTTCCGACCGCTCTGCTAGCTCATTTGTTTACATTCAGAACACATAAGAAATACATGCAACGGCCGTGAATGGGCCGTGAACATACCTACGTAAATTTATTCTACCTCTTCAATTATGCCTTCGAAAAGAAAATCTAAATACTTTGTCTCTCCTGGATGTACGAATACCTCCGTTTCAACTGCAGAAAAGTTATTTTTCCATGTATATTTGCCAAGTGGATGTAAACTCTAAACAGGACCAAGTGGTCCATAGGAGACATATATTCATTGATCCCTTATCATTAACTTTAAGATACTGATTTCAGAGACATTATATACTTACAGTAATTTGGTTTGTGACTGCTGTGAGGATTATTTTAATGAAAGTAGCAATGAATTAAGGCTGGCTTGGAGTATTGTCGAGGCCCTCTAGACCTATAACCTCACTTTCCTAACAGGAGAGGAATAACATTACATTCTAAACAGTTCTGTTTTATAATTTCTAGACTAAATTGAATTACTTTTCAGGCCCTTCTTCTGTGTAAATATTTAAAATTACTTAAAATCATAAAGGGCTCTTATGATACCAGGAAGCACTCTTTACAACAACAAAGGATTGGGTCTCTCCGACTCGAGTTAACAAAAGGCAGTGTAAACCCACTTCTCTCTTGATGTAAACTGTACCAGCTAATTCTAAAGTTCGACTTCGAAGTCTAATTTACTGTAAATAACAGTCTTCATAGTTCATACCACGATTATCACTTGCAAAAATCAGTCTAAAGTGAATTCATCGATGGAACTCTGAACGGTGGAAGCTTGTTTTGGGATGCCAAAATTTTACTGTATCTAGGTAGGCACCATATGGTGAGTCACAATATTCTTCTGTTTCTTCTTCGTGGTTGGTAATTATTTCCATGCAGTTAGTGGTATACCTAAACTACCCACTGTCAGCTTAGCGCAAAAAATTGACAGAAAATTTACTGTTCCGCTTCATTCCGAAGGAGCTTCCAAACCGTGTTGACTAACGGCAGTAAAAAATGCAGCATTACTTTTCGTTCCAGTTAAAATACTAGCATTTATTGAAGAGCTATTTTTGGTAGTAGGTAGTTAAGAGATGTTAGATGAAAGAACTTAGAGAGACAGGATTGGGTTTCTTCACTTGACCCAGGACTCTCTGACTCCCAGGATTGGGAGTACTCACTATACTGTGTAGTACTGCAAATAAATAAGAAGCAATAAAAAGAGGGAAAGGGGGAAGAAAATTAAAAATCACCATAATGGTGCATACCTGCAGTAAAAGCTTGGCATTCCAAAGTAATTCCGCTGTTCAGAGTTCCATTGATGAATTAACTTTAGACTGAGTTTTGCAAATAATAATCTTGGCAAGCAGACTACCATTTATTATAAATCAGACTTCAAAGTTGAACTATTGTCAGCTGGTGTACTTAAAAATCAAGAGATAATTTGGTTTCCCCTACTGCTAAAATCTGAGCACACGAGTCGGAAAGACCAATACACTATGCCTCTAAAATGAGACCTTCCATATAATTCGAATGCACTGAAATTTAAAGTAGTTTTAAATATTTATACATAAGAGTGGCTTGAAAAGTTACTCAAAGCAGGCTATAAATTCTGACACAGAACTAATGTATACACAAGTGAGAGTGGAATGCACTGAGACTATCACTTACAGAGACTAAAATATCAAAAACTGACATTGAAAGAACACTGAGAAATGAGGGAGGGTCATTTTTGAACAGCACTTTACCAGAAGGATTAAAAATCATGCCAGTGAAACATTGTGAGAAGTTTATGCAAGAACCATCTGCTGGAGTGACAACACTCACCACTGACCACCATTAAAACTAGAAACTATGAGAATCACACTATTTGAAAACTAACCAACCCTCCCTCTTTATGTAGGATTTATCCTCACTCAAAAATCCGATTTGTAAGAGGTAGAGAAAACCGTAAAGTTTCGCCCTTTTAACATAGGATCTTACGGAGAGTGAAATGTTCACAGCTCCTCCAGCAAGAAAAATGAAGTGAGGTTTCGGATCTCAAGAAAACTCCAAGTCCGCTTTTATGGAGATTCTAGTCTTTTGGTAGCAATGAACAAAGGGAAAAAACATTGCACGGGCATTTTAAAACGAAAAATAGTCACAATATCTACACAAACATTTGAAACACATAAGTTCGTCTCACAACAAAATCACTGCCGATTGCCGGTAAACAACTCATAATAACACGCTATTCCCTATGCCACTCTACTTGCCGATTCCTGGCGGCGGAGACGCAAAACTCGGGTCGGAACGTTTGACGTCATTCGTCTCCGACCAATAAGAATCGGTTTTTTCATCGCTCAACTTTGAGAGGCTTTTTCGGTGCTTTAAAATTGATTTTGAGCTTTTTTAAGGCCACCATCGTATTTCTCATGAAAAGTTCTGCTAGAAACACTTATAAATTTGAAAATTCCCGTTTCATGAAACGGGTCCATTTGTGCCTATTTTTACTTGAAAATCCCTTGAAACTTGTTTGAGAAACCCTTGGGTGTTATGGTTCTAGATCAAGGTGTGTTTCAGAATTACAAATTCAATTTGGAGGACTTGTTCAAGTCAAGTGAATTTTCTGCATTGGTTTCCGTAGAATTTGAATACCTCTCTCGTAAACCCCGGATCATTTTTTTTTCCACTTGTAAGCAGTAGGTGTTAGAATATCAGAATATCTTTGCTCTAATTTTTCCCTTTTGACCTAATTTTCAGATGGTTCGATGGATTTAATTGGGAAGGTTTGAGGAACCGTTCATTGAGACCACCAATTACACCAGTCGTCCACCATGTCACAGATACCAGCAATTTTGATGATTACCCACCAGACCCGGAAGGACCTCCGCCAGATGATATCTCTGGTTGGGATAAAGAATTCTAGTCTATTGTTAATGATTTTGTTGATTGACTTAAAATGAAAATGAAGAGCTGTCGAAAACATACCAGCCGATTTGATGCAATTTTTTTACTGTCACTTTCACTACCCATTTCTATGTCGCGGTCCTGTTGAACGATGATTGTATTTTACTGTGTAACCGTGTAACCGTGTAAATTTTTAACCCAAGAAAGTTTAAATGTTTTTTTAAAATTGTTGACGAAAATGTGAAGGAGCGAGCATTGCGGGAAGGTGGAAAAGAAAGAGTCGTGGACAATCTTTCTCTTCTATGTCCTGTTTCTTTACATTGCTTCAAATTTAGGGCTAGGCATTTAGGGCAGTTGAAAAACGCTAGGTTTTGAGCATTAGAGAAGAAAAATTAAAAAAATGAAGCTTTTGCAAATAACATGAGGATTTTGAGTCATGACACTCTTCCAGTGTTGGGAAACTGCTAGAGCTGCCGTTTTGTGTATATTTAATAGCATGTTTAAATTCATCGATGATTCCTCTGGTTGAGAAAAGATTATGTACACATTGCAGTTCAGTTTTTGACTAAAATGCTTGAAAATACCTCCACTGGTTGAGGAAAGATTGCAGAGTATTTTCGTGCCTTAATAGTCATAAACTGAACTGAACTGTGTGTAGTCTTATCTCAACCGGTGGAACCATCGGTGAATTGAAGAATGCCATTCAATATACGCAAAACGGCAGCTCTGGAGACTACAGTGTTGCCAGACTGCAGATTACTATCTATTTATTTTATATTGATTAATATGGGAAATGTACTTCTGAAGCCATAGTTCTGGCAACACAGGTCTAAACAGCGTGAATAGGTTGAATATGTTTCCAGTTTGTTCTGCTATGTTACCTTAAATCAAAAGCACTCTCAAGACAAAAAAAATGTAACAAATTTTACATTAAGTTAGAAGCTGCAATTGAAGTCATTTCAAGTTACTCAGTAAGAAAGTAACCTTCATCAAAATCTGTTAATTTTGCGGTTGATTTTAAGAAAAATGTTGATGAAAGAGTTCTAAGAAACTTTTCAAAAGCAATTAATTCTGAATTCTCTTATCATATTGTTCATTCTGTTAAATAAATAAGCAAATCCAGGATGAATTAATTGAAATGAAATTGTCAAGCAATGAATGGGTCTGTTGCAAACTTTTGCTGCAGCGCTATAGGGTGTATAATCTGATGTAAAATCGCATGAAAAGTCCATTGGTGGCATCAGAAAGTCATAAAATGCAGTATGAAACTCACGAGAGACGTTTACTGAAATCCAAAATGGCAGTAAAGTATCGAGCAACCTGTATGCATGCACCACGAACATCCAAGGATAGCCAACCTCACAATATCAATCGCACCCAATCACAACGTAAATAAACACATAACCTCTGAAGCTGTGAGGTTGTCAACGTTGGCAAGCCTTGGATGTTAAAGGTGCATGCATACAGATTGCTTGATATTTTACCGCCATCTTGGATTTCATTAAACGTCTCTTGTGAGTTTATTATCGCATTTCATGACTTTCTGATGCCACCGATGAAATTTTCGGGCGATTTTACCTACGGCGGAACACTCTTCATTGTTGTCGCAAAAGTTTGCAACAGACCCATTGCTGAAACAGTTAGAGACGAATTTAAAGGGGTTTTGAAGAAGTTTACAAGTGGGTTGAGAGTTATAAATTGCTATACCGTCTATAATCATACTTCAAACAATGTTTGAAGATTTTGAGGCTATGGTTTGTTGTGGTGTAAAATTTGCGTAGGCATCTATTATGACTAGGGGTGTGCGAATCCAGTTTTTTCATTCCAAATCCGAATCCGAATCTTAAAATCAAATTTTCCCGAATCCGAACCGAATCCGAATCCGCGTCGTAAGGGTTCGAAAAAAATTGTTTTAAAGTGCGGCGCTTTTATTTTCCTTACGATGTAATGAAAAATGAGAAGAAAATATTTGTTTTCTGATTTATCTTTACTATTCTATTTTGCTGGTCGCGCGCACTTTTGGTGTTGATCGATTACCGCTCGTTATCCCCGTTGAGGTTCATTGATATTCGGAAGATGCGCTGGCGCTGCATTCGTACCGAATCGTGATGATAGTAGTTTCCGTCGTTTTAGCAGGCGCAAATGTATAGAGGGGAAGAGGAAGAAAAAACATATGGAAGGAAAAGAAAAGTTAGAAAAACGAAAAATTATAAATGTTTATGAAAAAAAAAAAAAAAAAAAAAAAAAAAAAAAAAAAAAAAGATTCGAAAATTTCGAATCCGAAAAAAATTTTTGGATCCCGAATCCCGTCGGATTCGGATTCGAAATATGCGGATTCGCACACCCCTAATTATGACAGGACGTGTCCAAAAATGTACCATTTTTGACACCTTCTTAGTAAATTCTAATTTAAAGTTTGAAATTCCATGAATTTCAGAAGTTGATCATGCCTCTGTAAGTGCGTTGAGTTTCCAATTCTGATTAGAGCTTCAGTTTTCTCCATGTATTAATTTAGGATGTAATCCTTATTTTTCGGCAACTTAAGCCTGTCAAATTTTGGTAAAAGCGAAGAGAGAAACTGTTGTGATTCTGCATAAGTTGCTTTTCAAAATGGCTTCAGCTGCTCATACTACTTTCAAATTAATAAAAGTGGCCTTTCAGAACCTGGTGACCCAATTCATAGTTTATTTTAAAAGGCTCAACTATAGCATTCCATAGCATTCCTCTGTCTTAAAGGTGTAAAATTCGTAAAATCACTCTTTGGGGAGTGAAGAAGAGAACCACCACTAATTTAATTGAAGCCAGGGCAGAAGGGTACACCTTCTATCTATCTATTTATCTATCTATCTATCAAAATGAGACAGAAAATGGGAACGAAGCTAGAAAGGATCCAGTTTCCATTTTCCGTCTCATTTTATAGTTATTTGGCCAATTTAGTATTAATATTCTCGTATCTATCCTCTATCCATCTAATCTGATTTTCACCTCTGAGATCTCTTTTCAATGGTGCAGTAAATAATTCCGAGGAAGGGGTCTGTCAGTGCAAATAAAATTGGTAGATGAAATTTCAAAGCAAGAAAAATTAAATATAATGACCACCTCCAGGAGGGACATGTGGTGGAGTTGTAACAATTTCCCCACTCCTCCTGTAGCTGCTCACAACTCATTTCATCCAATTTTCTAAGCTTCATGTTGTTTTCCTGAATTTTAATAATTTTTATTCATTTTTATTCATGCTCAATGCTTATAGGACTCGAAAAATAACTTTTCAGTTTTCATACTTTTAGAAAAGATTCAAGAACTACAAAGTTGGCTGAAATTTCAATTAGGTATCCTAGTTTTACTCTTGACTCCTAGAGTACGACCATCTCTGCAACCACAGGAATCTGATATGAATGATATGATTATATGGTACTTACCTTCAATATTTTCTCTAATTTACATTCATGCACATTGTATGCTCAGCTCTACAATTCAAGTTATTTTTTCAAGAATGACGAGTAAACTTGTACTAGAACATAGAATTCTTAATTCTCTGTTTTTTTCCATTTTTAGTAAAGAGCACGTACACTTGTGGTTTTGAAAGTTGTTGTCGCATAAATGACTACAAAAAAGGGGCATCCTCATTTAAGTAACTCAGTTTGATTACTATAAATTGTAAATTGTAAATGGAGCCTCTGCAAAGTGAGGCAGTGTTGTCATGTATAAGATGAAAATTTACTAATTTCCAATGTAAAGAATGTTGAGTCGACTGATGTTTCCCTAAATCTGGGTTCGTTAACTGGAGAAGCTCTATTGATGAGTGGTTCACTGGCTTTAACCTCCCTGAATGTTCACTCTTTGATTAAGCTCAAATGCTTTATGTATGATTAAAGAACATCAGCATGATTTAGTATAAGCTGTGTTATCAAATAATTTCTCCTCACTTTAAATTTTTCTCATCACCTCCCGTGATAATTTGTTTTTATTTTATCTGTGACTTTTTGAACTGTGTACTTGTTTTTAGGATTGTGTTCTTGCAGATAATTTTAGCTCTATAGTCTAAATATTTTGATCCTACTCTTTGAAAGTTTTCATCAAAATATGGTCAAATTGTAGAGTTGTGCGAGTACTCGACTTTCTCGAGTTTCGAGTCGAATATTTTACTACTCGACTCGACTCGAATTACGTATTCACTACTCGACGACTTTCGAGTAGTGAATTCGTAATCAATATTTTGATTTTTTTTTTATTATTTTTCTTTGTGCCTGCCGCGGTCATACTTCAATATTTTCGTCGTATTTTTTTCGCTCCGTAATAAAAATTCAACCCCCACTGATCGCAACCGCGATAGTATAAAGATCCGATAAGCCCACAAGAGCTCACGCATTCGGGCACGCGAAGCGAATTCTTTTGATCGTGCCGCCGGCGCCGCACTGCAATGGAGTGCAGACAACCGGGGCATCGTTGCCACATCCTTCAGATTCGAGCGAGATTCTAAACCTCCTCCGTTCGCGCTGACCGTTTTTCACGAGTTACGAATACGTAAACGGGCCAAAAAGATAGAGTTTTTGTTGAGTTTGAGTCTCGATCAGTATCTGTAATAAGTGATGAATAGTGGAGAAAATCCGGGTAGCACCAGTCTCGGAATAGGTTTGCTGCCCGTATCCTGACTCTTCAGCTTGGCAACAGTGCACGTACGATCGTCCCCCTGCTCCCAGGCGCCTCGCCGCAAGATGATGTAATTTTGGTTAGGTTCTGAACGCGAACGCGCAACACGTCCACCAGGGAAGAGTGTCTACTCTTCCCTGCGTCCACCCTTTCGTCTTACACACGCGTATTTGTTATTTGTTTACAATTCTCAACTAGTATTAATTCGCTTGTTGATTCCAAATTTAATCTAAAAAACAAAGTTTGTTAACCTGCAACTGAATTTTCATTTTCTTTGTCTTTAGAGGTCATCACTGGTTATGAACCTGAGCAATTTTTAAGCACTTAGATGACATAAGCTTTTAAAAAATGAAAAATTAGGAAAAAATTAGACAAAATAGGAAATTTAGGTGGGGGGGGGGGCAACTACTCGAAACTCGACTCGAACTGAAAAAATCACTACCCGCACAACTCTATAAAATTGGTTTTAAAGTTTTTCAGTATACCTAGAATTTGGAATTGATTTGTTGGGAGTTCAAACACAAAACATTTTTATGAGTAGTGAGTACCTATACTTTCATTTAAGCTTCTATACCGAATGAAAGTAAAGGCTTTGAATGTAATTAAAAGAAAGAAATTTGAAAAAAAGAGAGCGGAAGAAAATCATTCATGAACAATAGTGCTCCAATTCAGCTGCTTAGCTGTGTTAGAAATTTACTTTTTAACATTTTAAATTATTTTATTTTATAATTTATTAATTTGTTATGTTTCTGTTTGACCTTGTTTAAATGTTTGCTCCAAATTATCTATTTTATTTAGGTTGAATGTTATGTATTTACTGATCATCAGTGCATCAGTTTGACCATTAGTTAAATTAAAATAAGTGATGTATGAACTTAATTTTTTTGAATTATTTTATTGCAACATCGACCAATAAGCACAACCATTTCTCTTCATTAATATTGTAATTTCGTTACATTCTAGTTTTTCCTTCCTTTGTCTCCTTGTGATTTTGAAATTATCTAGTTGTTTATAAGTATTTAGAAACGTAATTAATGAAACAATTTATAAAATATTTAAAAGCATATTCTTACATTTACCTATACAGGGTGTTGATTAAAATAGTTTCCACTCGGGTTCTTTTGAGAACGGTCGCGAATTTCAAAAATCGCTGAAACACGTGTCAAATATTTTTGAGGGGGGCGTCTTTTCAGGGGGTCGCCGACTTTAGGCCCCCACCACCCTAAATCCCATACTTCAAATGGGGACCCCCAATTTTTAGTTGATATTTAGGAAGAGAATAAAATTCAAAGCTTTTTGTTGCAAACTGGAAGTCGATATCGTCTTTCGTTTTTGATATATCGAAGGTCGAAGTTCGATATGGACCCATTTTCAAAAATGTATAACTTCCTTTCAATGGTCCGAAAAAAATTTTGGGTCTAAATTGCTCTAAAGAGCGCGTTCTGTTAAAAAAAAAAATTGCGAATTTTCCAAAAAAAATTCCCAACAGGGGCGTTTTTGGGCCCCTAATTTTTTTTGAAAATGTCATCATTTTAAGAGGCTGTAAAAAAGAGACGACTTCAAATGTCAAAAAAGCTGAAACATGGGTGGTCCCATCATTTCTAAGGATACACCTTTCCAGGGGATCCACATTTTTCAGACTGTATGGGGGGCAGGGGTGGGGGTCAAGAACCTTCAAATTTGGAAATTTTAAATAATAACATCTCAGAACGCTGCTTTGTGATATATCGTTAGAAAGAACGTTTTAAGCCAAACATTTGAACGCAAACCGCAGGTCGATATCGTTTTTCGTTCTCGATTAATCAAAGGTCAAAGTTTGATACCGTTCAAATCATCCATTTGGTAGGTATCTAACTTTGACCTTCGATTAATCAAAAACGGAAGACACTATCGACTTCCAGTTTGCGTCAAAAAGCTTTTCATTTTATTCTCTTCCTAAGTATCAAATAAAATTTGGGGGTCCCCTTAAAAGACACCCCCCTCAAAAATATTTGACACGTGTTTCAGCGATTTTTGAAATTGGCGACCGTTCTCAAAAAAACCCGAGTGGAAACTATTTTAATCAACAGATTAGAAAACTTGGATACAAATAAACATGCCCTCTTTTTTCACACCCTCTTGGTTATTTGAACTAAGTTTTGCATTCTGTACTTTGTTTCTTTGTCGGCTGTTTGTTAAAATCTTCCTGGAGGTTTTTCTTTTCTTACTGATGTTTTTACATTAGTATTCTATTTGTCAAACAGTGCCTTAAGTTATGCAATTTTTTGTTTAAAAAATATATTGAACCGTTCGATATTACAATGTTGAATACCTACATTAATTTTTAGTGTATCGTAATAAATTATTCTTCAGTGATGTAATTTTGTGTGTGTTTAAAAATGAAATGATTCAGAGCAAAATGGTTCCTAATTTTATGTTCAACTTTCCAGAAAGAAAGAATAATTTTAATTACCAAAGGTTTCCTCACCTAACCCATAGTTAATTAGGTTAATACCCTATCTGAGAGTGCAATCGGTGACAATGATGGTGTATATTGACAGGTAGCTTATTTAGTTTGAAACTAAACCCGAATGGATTCAGACCCTTTGACCATTTCTTTTAACCAATCTCTTTCCCTCTCAATATCCTTGCATAAATCAATGCATTTTTTCTCATGAAATTACTTCATATCAGTTGAAAAGGAAAAGAAAAACCTGAATTATTTTTGTATTGTTTTGTACACACATACAGAAAATTAAATAATTTTTATCATTTGTAATGCTAATTTATTTTCATTTCTTTGTTCTAATTTTCTGCTAGTTGTCCATCATAGCGATGGCAACTCCCGGGTAGCTCTCAGCTACAGTGGTAACTACAGTAAAAGCTTGCTGTGTCGGACGCTCAGTTACTCAGATTTTTTGCTGAGTCGGATCTTTTTCCCGGTCTCTTGAATTGCCCCATAAGACCAATGTAATAAATGTCAGCATAAGTTGGATTTTTCAGAGTCGAAATTTCGCTCGTCTCAAATTTTTTTCCGGTCCCGAGATAACGTTTTTTTCTTGTTGAGTTGGACAAAATTGCAGATAAACGAATAAAAATAATTCCAAGAACAGATTGCTGAGTTCAAGTTTTTGTGTGCCTGTTTATGTCATAAATCAAACCAGTCGGTCCACCTTTCATCTCTACCACACGCCGACTTCGCAGCGCGGCAGTGAGTGATGCATCGTGATAACACTGCAAGGACCCCGAGGAGAGTTTCCAATACAATCAGCATTTAATTAAAGACGACTCCTTGCCAGGGCCACGAAATGTTGAGCCCTCGCTAAGTCTCTAAGCAAGAGGTACGTGCTATGTAAAACGTACGATCGGAAAACGTTCGCTTAACATTGAGGTTATGTAGGACTCCTTGTACACCCTTTGCAAGACCCATCGCGTCCGTGTGATACCTCCCCCTCTCCTTCATACTAGATTCTGCTATTGAGACGAGAGTGGTCCGATTAGACCAATTCCTTCAGCCAGGCGGCAGTCATCATGTCGCAACGAAGAATCTGTGATGCTTCGCGGTAAAATTGATAATACATCCCTCGAGAGTTTGATTAGTTAAGCAGCAAAACCTCTTTTTCCCCATCCGAATTGCTGATACAAATGTAGAGTACGAAATCGTCAAGAAAATACTGGTTTTTTTGGGAAACTTCGTGCTGAGTTGGATTTTTTGGGGAAAAATCCGACTCATACGTAATTTTCATGAGTCGGACTTTCGTTAAGTCGGATAAAAGCCACGATCCGACACATCTAGGTTTTACTGTATCAAGTTGCCTTTGGCAGTGATGGAAACTCCCAGGTTGGCTATGGCAGTGATGGCAACTCTAGGGTTGTCAATCACAAGTGTTCGCATATTCCGGGCTTCTAGTCAAATGCATTGGCGTATTCCCGGTTACTAATCAGTTTGCTGGATAATCCGGTGACCGGATATTACTGGATATTGTTATGTTGCTATCCATATCCGTCCGTATAGACCGGATAATGTGTTGCCATTTTAGAGCTCCTAATCAGTATAATGGGGCTCTTGCAAACTTTTGCGATAGGGGACTGAAGATTTGATTTGATTCTTGCATAAAAACCTGTAAAAATGACGATGAGTACACTAAAAAATAACAAAATTCACTCTCAGAACCGGACTTAATGGCGGTTCAACACAGGTATCATGGGAGATTCCTATCCAAAGTGAGACATATCTCTGTGTTTCGGTAGAGGAAGTGACATAAAGACAGGGATCTCCCATGATACCTGCGTCGAACCGCCATTACGAACTTGCCGTTACAGCAGTTATGTGAGTTTAATACTACAGAGCTTGATTCAAAATGGGGGTTTTTCTCCCCCCTACCGATTTTCCTGAAACTTTGTATTTTGATAGTACTTGATAAAAATAGTATTTTTTTTCAAATAAACTTTTTGCAAAAATAATTAAGGGAGGGGGGAGTTACAGTGTTGCAAAGTCACACCTTTCAAAAATTCATAACTTTCGCGTAAATCATTCAATTGAAACGCAGTTTGCACCAAAAGATGCGGATTGTAAGGCACTTTCATGCCATCCAAACGGAATTCCATTTCAATAATTTTTGACTTAGTTATCGTCATTTTTGTGATTTTTAGGCCACTCAAAATCTACTTAAAGTGAAATAAAAAAAATTATATTTTTTGATTTTGACCGGGTTAAAATATGTTATTCCTCTTTAAATTCTGCGTAAAATGAGCCCAAGCAGAATGCAGGGCGATTTTCTGTTCCAGAGTTATGCATTTTTTAGTAAGCGAAAAACGAGTTTTTTAGGGTGCCCATGAGCGTTCGAGAGAGAGGCTCAAGCCAGATAAATGGAAACGGTATTTTTTGATTTTGATCAAATTAAAATATGTTATTCCTACTTAAATTCTGCGTAAAATGAGCCCAAGCAGAATGTGGGGCGATTTTTTGCTGGCAGTGCAGTGGCAGTGCCAGGCAGTGTATGGCAGTGCCTGGCAGTGTATGGCAGTGCCTGGCAGTGTATGGCAGTGCCTGGCAGTGTACGGCAGTGTATGGCAGTGTATGGCAGTGCCTGGCAGTGTATGGCAGTGCCTGGCAGTGTATGGCAGTGTATGGCAGTGTCTGCCAGGCAGTGCCTGGCAGTGCCTGACTGTCCCTGGCAGTGTATGGCAATGCCTGGCAGTGTATGGCAGTGTCTGGCAGTGCCTGGCAGGATATGGCAGTGCCTGGCAGTGCCTGGCAGTGCCTGGCAGTGCCTGGCAGTGCCTGGCAGTGCCTGGCAGTGCCTGGCAGTGTATGGTGTTGTAAAGCAGTGTATGGCAGTGCCTGGCAGTGTATGGCAGTGCCTGGCAGTGTACGGCAGTGTATGGCAGTGCCTGGCACTGTATGGCAGTGTATGGCAGTGTATGGCAGTATATGGCAGTGCCTGGCAGTGCCTGGCAGTGTATGGCAGTGTATGGCAGTGTCTGGCAGTAGCTGGCAGTGTATGGCAGTGTATGGCAGTGTATGGCAGTGTATGGCAGTGAATGGCAGTGTCTGGCAGTGCCTGGCAGTGTATGGCAGTGTCTGCCTGGCAGTGCCTGGCAGTGCCTGGCAGTGTATGGCAGTGTTTGGCAGTGTATGGCAGTGCTTCGCAGAGTATGGCAGTGCATGGCAGTGCCTGGCAGTGTATGGCAGTGTATGGCAGTGCCTCGCAGTGTATGGCAGTGTATGGCAGTGCCTGGCAAAGCCTGGCAGTGCATGGCAGTGCCTGGCAGTGTATGGCAGTGCATGGCAGTGTATGGCAGTTCCTGACAGTGTACGGCAGTGTATGGCAGTGCCTGGCATTGTATGGCAGTGTATGGCAGTGCCTGGCAGTGTATGGGAGTGCCTGGCAGTGCCTGGCAGTGTATGGCAGTGTATGGCAGTGTATGGCAGTGTATGGCAGTGTATGGCAGTGCCTGGCAATGCCTGACAGTGTAAGGCAGTGTCTGGAAGTGCCTGGCAGCGTATGGCAGTGCCTGAGAGTCCCTGGCAGTGCCTAAGAGTGCCTGAGAGTGCCCGGGATTGTATGGCAGTGCCTGGCAGTGTATGGTAGTGTATGGCAGTGTATGGCAGTGTATGGCAGTGCCTTGCAGTGCCTGGCAGTGTATGGCAGTGCCTGGCAGTGTATCGCAGTGTATGGCAGTGCCTGGCAGTGTATGGCAGTGCCTGGCAGTGCATGGCAGTGCCTGGCAGTGCATGGCAGTGCCTGGCAGTGTATGGCAGTGTCTGCCAGGCAGTGCTTGGCAGTGCCTTGCAGTGTATGGCAGTGCCTGGCAGTGCCTGCCAGTGTATGGCAGTGTATGGCAGTGGCTGGCAGCGTTGGTCCGAGTTGATCTTCCGTGCAGTGCAGACGTGTGTTGTGGTCTGTGAAAATTCGTTTTAAACATTTCGCGAAAATAACAACATCATTGTGTAATAAGTGCGAAGATGAACTTTGATCGAGTGAAAGTAGCGTAACTTATTCGCGGCTGATGTTCAACGTCACGCGCGGCCGCGCCGCACTATGGTCCAGGCGCCAAAATTAACTAGACAAAAGTCCTCAAGCTAACATGCGCGGATAATACTACGTCACCGGGGGTTTTTTAGGTCGCTGAATCCATTTTTGATGTCACTTTTTCAAAATTGTGACATATAACCTTATAAAAGTCAATTTACATACACAAATAGTGCAAAGTAAACGCCAGAAAAAGAAGCAAATAAGTCTCCTCTGCTGTATGATCTATAAACCTCTTCTTTAATCGGCGAAAATAAGTCAAAGTAATAATAAGAGTTACATTAATTAAATATTTACTCAAATGGTAACAAGCACAATTACTTCTAATGAAGGGGGAGGGGAATAATGAAAATTCAATTTTTTTAATTTCGTAAAATCAGCTTTATCGTTAAAACTTTTTATAAAAATGGAAAATTCAACTGCTGTAATGAATCATTTAATTCATTAATTACAAGAATACCAAAAAAAAAAAAAAAAAAAAAAAATCGACAGGGGAAGAAAATATACAATGTAAATGAGAATACAAAATATCTACAGCTAGAGATCAAAGTAAGCTACCCTCAAAAATTGGCGGATCCAGCAATCTGACAACAGTGTATTCTTACCATTTGATTTCATGAGAAACGATCGATTACAGGCACGTGGCTTTGGCTCCTTTAGGAATCGATCATTAATCATACATTCAAATGGGAGGAACGCGCAGTTGCTAGATTACTGGATCCACCTATACGCTTGTGCAATTTGGCAACGTTGCATTTCTTCCATTTAGACCAACATAAAATATCAGTTCCAAGGTAATTCAATAAGCGTACACATATCGGTTTTTTCCAGGGGCTCCAATGGTTGAAAAGCTAAGACGTCAAATTATCCACTCGTCATATCTCTTTAAAATACAAGCTCTAATTACCTTTAATTCACAATGATAACATTGGAACTAAAACATCATAATCTAAGTTAAATGAACGCTTTTTAAATGCACAGGGGCGCCATTTCAGATTTTCCTTGGGGGGGGCAAGGCCCACCAAAAATTTTTTGGATTACCTTTTTTTTTTTTTTTTTTGGCCGTGCATCTTGAAAAAATCTCTCTATCTCTCTGACTTGAATGGGGGGGGGCTCCATAAATTTGGATGACCTCTTCTTTTTTTTTTTTGCCGCGCATCTTCAAAAAATCTCTCTGACTTGATTTTTTGGGCACATTGAAAATCCTTGGGGGGGGGGGGGCAATTGCCCCCCCTGCCCTCCCCCAAATGGCGCCCCTGTAAATGCATTTAACTGCCGTCAAAATAAATTTCCATAAAGTCAATAGGAATATCAGGAACTACGTAGAACACCTCAAAAATCACCTACATGAATGTCAGATGTGTAGCGTGTAATCTGGCAACGCTGTATTTAATCCATTCAAACCCATGTGAAATATTGATTTAGGGGAGAGCACTGTGCACTTACGATACCCAGACTTTTTTCATTGGTCTAAATTCACGAAATACAATGCTGCCAAATTGCCACGACGTCACTGCGATACACGGTATGAAAAAGAGCCCTATACAGAAATGTAAAAAAACACCGATTTTATCTCATTAGAGGTGACGAAAAAAATTCATAACTTCTTTCGGCGGCAATCGGCGGCAATTATGAAGGCAAGGTGGCAAAGCCATGGGTCTTCAGAATGACTTCAGCCACATTTGGTGAGGTTCCAATAGGTTCCACAATTCGTAGCGTACTTTAAGTGCAAAAATTATGGCAAAATTCGTTTAAATTTGACTGTTGTCTGTTACCACTTGTACTGGACATAATTTTCATTGGAATTGACAAATATCTGGCTGAAACTACTCAATTTACCTTCAGGAAGAACGTCAAAATGCAAAAAATTGGGAAATAAACGGCCAACTCTGGAAAAAACACGGTCAACGTAGGCCACTTCACGCTTTGACAATCAGAACAGTAAACATCGTAAATAAACACACCGCGCGCGGTCGCAGAAAAAAGCTCGCCACGGCCATATCAGTGATAATCATGGCAAACCCGTTTATGAGGAGATACTCCATGATATGTAGTATCACATAGTGAGGTCAGTTTTTATGTTTGCCAACCTTGGAATTTTGACTTTTGTCTAGCTAATTTCGTCGCCTGGACCATAGTGCGCCGCGAGTTCGCGTACTGCAGTGAGTAAAAAATAAACAATTGAATGCCGAGTGCATCGCAAATTTGTGCTGAGTACAACATTCTGTCTTATTGGCAAAACAATGAGTTTGTCGGATGTTCCGAGTGTTTCAAAGCAGGAAAACTTTCAGACTTGAAATTAGATTTGGCCGCTTTTTCGCAGCAAGATTCGAAAACGAATGATAGAATGGAGCAATGCTCCAAAAGTGATCAAAATACAGGTGATCAAAATATGAAGGGGAGTATGGAGGATGATGCTGATGTGCCTGAGGTTATAAACTTAGCTAGCAAGGTGCTGAGCAAAACGCACTCTCAACTCGATGGACCAGGGGCGATTTTTGATGCATATGTCAGCGTTAAGAACGCCCTAAGGGATCTTCTCCAAGAATTCCACGCCCAACAAGAGAAATACCATTCTCTCTGTGTCGATCCGAAAAATGAGTCGGACATGCAGAGAGAAGAAATTGAAAAACTCAAAAAGACCGTAGCCTCATTTTCAGGCGATCATGGTCTAAATAAAAATACTGAAAAAACAGCTGTTACTATTGAAGTCCAATCAGAAGACTCTTCGGATCCCGGAGACAGTGAGACCGCTTGGATCGTGAGTAAGAAGAAGAATACAAAAGCGAAAAGGAAACGTTCGTCATCGAACTTTTCTCATCCCTCGCCGGAAATAGCGAATAATTCCCGAAAAAAAGGGAATAATAAATCCCCAGCCTCTGAAGAAATTAACCCTTCTACTTCTGATGGTGCCGAAATTAAAAAGAAAGAACCAAAGAAAGTAAAACCTCCACCAATCAAGGTAACTAATCTGAAGGACCTAAAAACTCTTCAGGATAAAATAAAAGCCACCAGTCTACCAAATGACCAATGGCAAGTCAAAACTCTAAATAATGATGTTTTCAAAGTCAATGTCCCAGATGAAGCCTCATACAGGGAATTGACAGCCAAATTCAACGATGATGATGAAATAAAATGGTATTCCTATGAGGACAAAGCAAACCGTCCCATAAGGGTAATAGCCAAAGGCCTTCACCTCTCGGCAGACGTCGACGAGGTGGTCGAGGAGCTCAAAAAAAAAGAATTTAAAATAATCAGTGTTGATAATATAATGAGAAAGCAAAGAATTGAGGAAAAAGAAACCTCCAAGAGCGGAAAAAATCAAGAGGGAAATTCCAAAGGCAAGGAACCAGAACAAATTCAAATTCCTAGGTATAAACGCGTCGGACTTCCGATTCATATGCTAACATTCGAAAAAGATGAAGATATAGAGAAAATCTATAAAATAAAGTCTGTTTTGAATACAATTATCAGAATTGAGCCTCTAGTTAGAAGGTCATATCTGATCCCTCAATGTACCAGATGCCAGGGGTTCAATCATACCCATAGGTTCTGCCATAAGGATGTTCGGTGCGTAAAATGTGCGGGGCAACACCGGTCGGCAGAGTGTCCAAAAGGGGAATTCACAGAAGCTAAGTGTGTCAATTGCAAAGGAAAACATGTGGCAAGTTACAGAGGATGTGAAGTCGCTGTTCAACTCCAAAAAATTCACGAAGGCAAATTTTCAACCAAGAAAGATGCGGAACAAAAATCAATCAATAGAAGACCACCCAAATCTGATGTCGGGAGGCAAGTTAATGTGGAGTCCAGCTCCACCACGAAAAATAAAGCTGTAGGACCAAGAACTTATGCTGAAAGTCTGGGTGAACGACAATATGGACTTATACACCCAAAGGGGTAAGATCCACCCAACCTCAATTATTAACGAGGGATAATAGTGTCGAAAAAATGTTTAGTATGTTATTAGAAAAATTTGACTCCTTAAGTTCCAGACTTGGACGTTTGGAAGAGGGCAAAAGCAAACGAGCCTTGGGTAAAAATGGATAGTTTAATCACAGATTACTTTAAAGCAATTGTTCCCGCCACAGCGTGAGCATTGAGTAGAAAACGTAAGAGTCCCTTCCGATAGCTGTATAGGCAATATCGTATACACAGTTGTATACGCTGTAAACTCTCCTCGCGCTAAGCCGTTAGTCCGATAGATCGCGACACCTGTTCCTTTTCCCCCTCGCCTCGTCCATAGCACGCGAACCCTTTCGGCAAGCCGGCAAGCTCTTTTGTTTCAACGCGCAAGTTCAGTCTCAAGTTAATCTCGTGAGTCGTACCGTGTTTGTCTCATTGCGTATTCCGTCTTTATAGCGTTTTACATTGGTGAGTTTCCCGAAATGTTCGTTTCCCTGAAGTGAATAAGTGTCCCTGCGAATGATTCCCTAGTTTAGTGCATCTGGCTAGAAAGCCCAACGCAAAGGATATTTTCTACTTCTCTCGAATCCGGTGAGATAAACCCAGTTTCCCCTATCACGAATAGTCAGTCGCCATTTTTATACGACCAGCCTATAGTTTAGTCCCTTCAGCTTTATCCTTAAATGCTTCTTTAATCCTATCCCCTACTGCACCCCTTTTATCCTTTCTACAATGCTGGTGAATGAATACGACGTAGGAAATGAAGTAGTTTGAAAGTCCCTTATAGGGGCCCGGTTTCTCGCCCGCTTTGTGCATGCATGCTTTGGATGTCCGTCTAACATTTAGCTCAAGGTAAGGTTCTGTTTCACGATTCGCTTCTGCACTGCTTTTCTCCTGTGTTGTTCCCTTGTGTTGTGTTTTCAGGTCGTTTTCGTCAGTTCTCACGTTATTTAGAACTCCTGTGACTTTCCCTTTGTTTCCCACCCTTACAGTCGAGAGCTGTGTAACTCTCGTGGTCCTTCGGAGAGTGTTCAATACCGGCAATCCCTTGTCGGCCCCAACATTTTGGTCCAGTCCGGGCCGTATCTTGCTCAAAAAAAAGGTAATTTGAGGAGTGTTTTGGATTGGTCCTATGGAATAGTATAGTTTCCCACCTGCCCTCCCTCCCTTTCTGGAAAGCATTGCTTGATTGTAAATTGAAGTCGATTCGTGAACGAACCGAACCTTTGTGTGGTCCATTAGTTATTTTCAGCTGATTTGCGTGTAGAGTGTGGCTGAAACCGGCCCCGCTGTTAATTTGAACCCCATTGATTGTCAATTGATTCTCTCGTGAACTTATTGGTTCTTTGTGCGATTTATTGCGGTATTTTATGCTTGTGCCTATTCTATCGATCTATCGAACTATCGATCTATCGAACTATCGATCTATCGAACTATCGATCTATCGAACTATCGATCTATCGAACTATCGATCTATCGAACTATCGATCTATCGAACTATCGATCTATCGAACTATCGATCTATCGAACTATCGATCTATCGAACTATCGATCTATCGAACTATCGATCTATCGAACTATCGATCTATCGAACTATCGATCTATCGATCTATCGAACTATCGATCTATCGAACTATCGATCTATCGATCTATCGATCTATCGAACTATCGATCTATCGATCTATCGAACTATCGAGTATCGATATATCGATTTGTCGAACAACAAGTGTTATTGTTGCAACTCCGAGGATTCGTTTTTTTTTCGGTCCATCGTCATAGATAGGCAATATAGTAGTTGTTTTTTCTCTCGCCCCTTTTTTCAACTTGAATTAAAATGGCTGGAGACGATGACGCTGCGGCTGCAGCGGCTAAGAAACAAGCGGAGGCTAAGAAACAAGCGGAGGCTGCAGCCCGTAAAGCAGCCGAGACTTCAGCCCAACGTAAAATTGAATCGGAGTTGATTAGCACCTCAAAGTCCCTGATTACTGCCCGTGAAAGACTTTTTGGCCTGATTCAATCAATCTTTGATAGCTCTCAGAACCTAACCGTCAAAAATGCCCCTAACTTTAAAGCTAAAATGGATAGGTTGTTAAAACTCCAAAATGATTTCGATTCAATCCAAAGAGAAATAATTACCTTTAATAGTAGGTTACCCCCTGAGTCAGAACTAGTGATTACTGTTGACAAAACGCAAGATGCTTGCGATACATTAGTAGAAGGTGCTCAGGTGAGTTATTCGAAAATTGTATCGGAGCCCATAGCCTCTGCAAGTGCTGTTAAACAAAGCAATGTGGTTGCAAAGGTAAAGCTCCCGAAGTTAAGTTTGCCTCATTTTTCTGGTGATAGCGATGAATGGCCGCGGTTTTATTCAGTATTTAAAGTCGCAGTTCACGAAAACGAGTCCTTGAGCAATATTGAGAAATTGCAGTATCTGTTATCAATTATTTCCGGTAAACCCGCGTCCCTAGTGCAAAATCTACCTATCACAGCTGAGAATTATGACGTTGCTTATCAATTGTTGCTAGATACGTACCACAGCGAGAAACGTCACATTTACTATCATTATAACAGTTTACTAGAGTTGCCCGAGGTGTCTAATATGCAAGGTGTCCCTAATTTGTTACTCAAAATTACCGAAGCCACTCAGGCTTTGACAGCTCTGAAAATCGAAGAAACTTCTTACTCAGGTCTTCTTGTGACAATTATAAGCAAGCTTCTTCCTCCATTTTTGCGGACTAAACTTGATGAGTCCCGTACTGATCCCTCAAAATACCCGACCCTTACAGAAGTTATGACGTTTTTGAAACGAACAAGTTCTCAGTTATCTGATAATTTTTCCCCTTCCAACAATAAGCCTGAAACTTCAACAAGGCATGCTCGCAAGTCTCTTTATACTAGTGCTGCCCCTCACGACCGGCCTTCGAAGGATCGTCAGTTTAATTTTGTTCCGAACGCTGCTGCTGCACGCGATAGTCAAGTTAACGCTAGAAATCACAATAATATGCGGTCCAACTCGAACAACACTGGTCGTTCGTCATTAACGCCGCGCGAAAGTTCTGGTTGTACTTTTTGTGAAAAACCGCACATTATATTTATGTGCCCTGATTTATTGAAACTGTCAGTCCCTGAACGCCGAGACATTTTGTTCCAGAAACGGAAATGCTTCCGTTGCCTCGGTGATCATTTCCGTAACGATTGCCCGAGCGCAAAAGATTGTAAACATTGTCACTCGCTGAATCATAATAGTCTACTCTGTCCTGTTGTGAGTTCCCCCTCCTCAGACCCCTCTCCCGTGCCGAAGAAAACGCTGATCGGCAGAGTGAGACAGACTGTTATCTTACCAACAGCACTCGTGAAGTTTACTGCGAACGAGCGAACCTTCGTTGCGCGTTGCATTCTAGACTCAGCCAGCGATGCCTCGTATGTGACGACAGCCGTCGCGCAGTCCCTGCGTTTGAAAACATTCAAATGTGACGACGCTGTGACAGGTTTCGGCTCAAACTCTGTAGCCGTGCGCGGCGTTGCCAGATTGAACATCTCAACGCGCGCTGACACATTAATTTCTAACGATCATCACGTTATTGTTGCCGATCGGATAACTTCAGAAACCCTCTCTTTCCCTCTCCCCTCAGACATTCGCGCTCTTTTCCTTCAGTATAATTTAGCCGACCCCGAATTTGATCGACCAGGGTGTGTTCAAGGTTTAATCGGTGCCGATTTATTTTATGATATTTTGAACGGCAATCGCATCGAATTCGGTCATTCCCAGCCAAAAGGTTTAGGCACAGTTTTCGGTATCGCTATTATCGGTCCTTCAACTATAGTTCCTGAGCGTCAAAATAAAATTCGCAACGTTCTTCTAACTCAATCATGTTTGCATGAGCAGTTAGAACGTTTTTGGCAGCTCGAGGAAATTCAGCCTGCGATAAAAATGACCCCTGATGAGGAATACGCAGAAAAATTGTACCGTGATACAACAGTACGTCAAGAAAACAGTCATTATAAAGTTCGTCTTCCTTTTCGCCCCTCTCATCAACCCCTAGGTGATTCAAGATTCCGAGCCGAACAACGCTTTTACTCGCTCGAACGAAAATTTGAAAGTAACCCTGAATTTAAAAAATTGTATTGTGATTACATGGCCGAATACTTGAAAAACGGTCACATGATCCCTTTCCCTGAACCGAAAATTGGCGTTGAGCACAATTACTTTCCTCATCATGGCGTATTCCGAACCTCTAGCTCTACTACGAAGGTCCGTCCTGTTTTTGACGGGAGTGCAAAGACATCTAATGGAGTGTTTCTAAATGATATCGTGCTTCCCGGTCCTAGTTTGCAAGCACGAATTTGTGACGTCATCGTCGCTTATCGTAGCCGGGAAGTAGTTTTCACTAGTGACGTGAAACAGATGTTTTTACAGATCGATCTACATGAAGATGATTTCCCCTATCAGTTAATTCTATGGCGCGAGTCGCCCGATGAGCCCCTACGTACTTACGCCCTTGTAACAGTTACGTTCGGTGTAAACGCTTCTCCTTATTTAGCAGTGAGAACATTACATCAGCTCGCCCAAGACGACGGAAATTTATACCCTGCGGCTGCGAAAATTTTGTTAGAAAACACGTACGTCGATGATATAATCGGGTCTGAACCAACCGTCCCTGCTGCCAAAAATAGTCTCAACGAACTGATCGCCTTACTGTCACGTGGTGGTTTCGAGCTTCGTAAATGGACGAGTAGTCACCCCGAGATTTTATCGGGTTTTGCTGACGAACTACTTGAGTTCCCATCCCTTACTGATGATGACGAAGATCCGAAACTCTCCGTTTTAGGACTAAATTGGTTGCCTGAAAAGGATTGTTTTTCGTATAAAATATCGACTCCAAGCCCTGCTCCTACTACGAAACGGACAATTTTAGCCGCGATTTCGTCAATTTATGACCCTGCCGGATAGCTCACCCCCACCACACTTCTCGCGAAATCGTTCATGCAAGAACTTTGGCGGACGAAGTTGGGTTGGGATGACCACCTCCCCCCTGACCCTATCAAGCGTTGGAACGAGTTTTTAGCGCAGTTGCCATATCTCAAAGAAATTAAAATACCTCGCTTGTTAGTCCCTTCTGGTCCCTCAGTTCAAATTCATGTTTTTGCAGACGCTTCCCAATTAGGGTACGCGAGTGTTCTTTATGTGCGTGCCACTCCTCTCAATATAGAAGAGCTGGCAACTATTTCAATAGTTGCCGCGAAATCTCGCGTCGCACCGATAAAAGTGACAACGCTGCCCAGACTAGAGCTGTGCGCGGCCACTCTGGCAGCGCGGCTGCTCCTTGATTATCTCCCTCGCCTAAGTCAGCTGTATAAAATTGAACGTTTGTTTTGTTGGTCTGATTCATCCATCGTTCTGACCTGGATCAACACTCCTACTTACCGATTAAAAACGTTTGTTGCCAATCGGGTTGCGTTGATTCAGGAGCTACCATCCGATTTAACATGGAAATTTGTCCCTGGCCTTTCGAATCCAGCTGATCTTGGTAGCCGAGGATTAATGCCTGCTGATATGGTCAGCAATGACTTATGGTGGAAGGGACCCCCCTTCCTCGCACTCTCCCCCGAGAATTGGCCCCTCTCCCCCCCTTATGTACCTTCTGATAAGATTCCAGAAACAAAGTTGCCTGTTTGTGCCCTTGTTACTAAGGCCTCTGAGCCCATGCCGATTTTCAATCGTTTTTCATCGTGGGATAAAACGGTTCGGTCCTTAGCCTATATTTATCGATTTTTAAAATGGAAAAGTTTGAAAACTATCGGTCCCATTTCAAACGAGGAATTTCAAGCTGCGGAAATTTGGGTGATAAAACACATTCAAAAAAACGCCTTTTCAGATGAAATTCGTGCCCTTAAGGAAAATCATCTCTGTTCAACTCGCATCAGACATTTATCCCCTTTCTTAGATCAAGATGGTTTGATACGCGTAGGCGGTCGTCTCAGCCACGCAGTACTATCACCAGATCAAAAACATCCCATTTTGTTGCCCCCGGAGGCTCGTCTCGTGACGTGTCTAGTGATGCAATATCATTTAAAGAACTGTCACGCAGGCCCTCAACTTTTACAAGCAACCCTTAGCCAAAGATTCTGGATACTTTCAAGTCGCCGTCTTGTGCGAAGTATTGTTTTTCAATGTTCCCGGTGCTATCACACGAACCCACGCAATCACCCCCCTCTGATGGGAGAGCTTCCCTCCCCTAGAGTTCAAGGTAACGCAGCGTTCATGAATACTGGAGTCGATTTGTGTGGTTGGTTCAATGTAAAAGTGCATCGTCTTCGCTCTGCACGCACAGTTCAAATGTACTTATGTATTTTTGTGTGCCTATGTTTATTGGCGCCCTTCACAGATTTGTTGCGCGCCGTGGTCCCTGCCTGAATTTTTATTGTGATAACGGTCGTAATTTTGTTGGAGCTTCGAACGTTTTCGACGAGCTGTGCAATAACCCCCCCTCTGATTTCTCGCAGTTTGAGCGCGACAACAAATTAAAGTTCCATTTTAATCCCCCTGCAGCTCCTCACATGGGTGGTATTTGGGAGGCAGCGGTTAAAAGTGTAAAAACTCTTCTGATCCGTACAGTTGGCAACACAGTCCTGATTCTTGATGAATTTGAAACCCTCTGTTGCCGCATCGAAGCTATGTTAAATTCTCGTCCCCTCACGCCGATGTCTTCCGACCCCAATGATTTGCAAGCACTCACCCCTGGGCATTTTTTAATTGGAAGGCCTATGAACGCCCTCCCTGATACAAGGTTAGAAGACCTCCCTGCGTGCCCCCGTCGCTGGCAGTTAGTTACAGCATTTTTCGAGACGTTATGGAAGCACTGGCAGCTCGAATATCTTCAAACGCTGCAGCCTCGCAAGAAATGGTTAAAAGACGCCCCTCCCCTAAGTGTAGGTACCTTAGTGTTAATTTCGGAACCGAACGCCCCTCCCTTACGTTGGCCTTTAGCACGAGTGACCGAAGTTTTTCCGGGTGACGACGGCGTCGTTCGAGTTGCCACCGTGAAGACAGCCAAAACAGAACTTCGAAGGCCGGTACACAAACTTTACCCCCTTCCCCTCAGTTGACTAAGCTGCGTATTTATATTCCTTCACTCTTTTCAGATCTCGAAGATGTCCGACGAAGAAAGTGTGTACTCGGACGCCCTGTCTATCTGTGCGGATGAAGCAATCCTATGGGATTCCTCCCCCTTCATCCTGCAGGAGCCCCTCCCCAATGAATTTCCTTCTCCCTCTTCCTCCCTCCGTTCCTCCCCTCTGCGAATGAGTGATATGGATATCGATCAGCAAAGCGACAAGGAAGGTTGGACGCCTCCCGTATCCCCTTATGAATGCTCGGGCGCCCCTCTCGTTCCGTACGCCGTGAGCGAATCGGACTCTGATTTTGAGCCAGGTCCACCCTCTGTCAACATTATTGCAGAAGCTGTTGTCCCTCCGGTTGGTAGTCCAGAGATCCCCCCTATAGCACCACCCCCTGTGAACCGTGCAGCAGCCGCTCCACCCCCACAGCGCCCCCCACCGCAATATCAGTGGGTGTGCAATTTTTGCAAAGCTACCTCTCATGTTACTGGGCGATGCCCCCAATTATTCAATCTCACGCGTAGAGAGAGGTTGGACGTAATCATTGCCCGTGGTAACTGCACAAATTGTTTGGGCGCTCACACCGTTGAGTGGTGCCCCTCCCGCAAAGGTTGCGAGGAGTGTGGTCAGCGTCACCACTCCCTGCTGCATGACTTCGAACCCAGGCCGATCGGTTATCAGGTCCAATTCCCTCCAGGCAACCGCGGTCGTGGAGTACGGATCCCGGTTTACCCTCCGCACCCCGCAGCACGAGGCCGAGCGCGTCTTTTGCGAATGCCAAATTTCGTGCCGGCGTGGGCTTTTGATGATGACCAAGTTTAAATCAAATGGTTGTCAATCCCTGTCGTATTACAGTCCCTGGCTTATTACAGTCCCTTTCATATCGTGCATCCGTATTTAGTTTAGTCAAGTAGTGATTCGTCCCTGAGGTTGTCATATTTGTATTATTATATTTGTTCCCTGATGTCATGTCGTATATCTGCGTTGTGTCACGCTCGCCCCTCCCTCTATGATCAACGGTATCTGTTTTTTTTCGGTCCTTTTCGTACATTTTCTCGGGTTCCGTCCTTTTTCGCTTAAATTTAAGTTGTGTGTCTACCCCTCCCTCAGAATCGTCTGTTCCGTGTTGAAACTCGAATCGTTTCAAGGCGGGCCGGGATGTTCCCGCCACAGCGTGAGCATTGAGTAGAAAACGTAAGAGTCCCTTCCGATAGCTGTATAGGCAATATCGTATACACAGTTGTATACGCTGTAAACTCTCCTCGTGCTAGGCCGTTAGTCCGATAGATCGCGACACCTGTTCCTTTTCCCCCTCGCCTCGTCCATAGCACGCGAACCCTTTCGGCAAGCCGGCGAGCTCTTTTGTTTCAACGCGCAAGTTCAGTCTCAAGTTAATCTCGTGAGTCGTACCGTGTTTGTCTCATTGCGTATTCCGTCTTTATAGCGTTTTACATTGGTGAGTTTCCCGAAATGTTCGTTTCCCTGAAGTGAATAAGTGTCCCTGCGAATGATTCCCTAGTTTAGTGCATCTGGCTAGAAAGCCCAACGCAAAAGATATTTTCTACTTCTCTCGAATCCGGTGAGATAAACCCAGTTTCCCCTATCACGAATAGTCAGTCGCCATTTTTATACGACCAGCCTATAGTTTAGTCCCTTCAGCTTTATCCTTAAATGCTTCTTTAATCCTATCCCCTACTGCACCCCTTTTATCCTTTCTACAATGCTGGTGAATGAATACGACGTAGGAAATGAAGTAGTTTGAAAGTCCCTTATAGGGGCCCGGTTTCTCGCCCGCTTTGTGCATGCATGCTTTGGATGTCCGTCTAACATTTAGCTCAAGGTAAGGTTCTGTTTCACGATTCGCTTCTGCACTGCTTTTCTCCTGTGTTGTTCCCTTGTGTTGTGTTTTCAGGTCGTTTTCGTCAGTTCTCACGTTATTTAGAACTCCTGTGACTTTCCCTTTGTTTCCCACCCTTACAGTCGAGAGCTGTGTAACTCTCGTGGTCCTTCGGAGAGTGTTCAATACCGGCAATCCCTTGTCGGCCCCAACAGCAATAAATAGAGAAACCGAGGCACAAGTTGATTGTGCCTCGAATCAAAGCCCTAGCAGTCCTGGTTTGGAACTTGAGGAGCCCTATCCTGGAACCGGTGATAGTGTAAAGCCTTTTTCCAAGGGGGGGTTGTGCATTGCAGCCTGGAATGCTAACGGGATTGCGAATCGTAAGAAACTAAATGAGCTAAAAACATTTTTAATAAACCATAAGGTTGATGTATGCTTGCTCTCAGAGACGCATCTTAACAATGAAGCATATGTGAGCATTCCAGGCTACAATTCTTTTCAAGCAAATCACCCTCTTAATACGCCCAGAGGTGGTGCAATGTTATTGATCAAATGTGAACTCAGCCACCATTTAGATTTTAAGCTTTGCACTGAAAAGATCCAATCAGTTGCAGTGACATTAAAAACAGGGCTAGGACACTTATGCATTGCAGCTGTTTATTGCCCGCCAAATGAAAAAATTAAGAGAGAGGATTTTTCCCTCCTTCTGAATAAACTCGCAGAAAAATTTATAATAGGTGGAGACTGGAACTCAAAACATACTCGCTGGGGCTCCAGGTTAATTACAACGAGAGGGCGTGAGTCCGCGTGAGCTTGAGTTTGCAGGAAGCTCATTGAATTGTTCTTTTCTTTCCTCCGGAGAACCAACTCATTGGCCCACTAATTTGAACGAAATCCCTGATGTAATTGATTTCTTTCTATCGAAAGGCATCTCTAGAAACAACATGATACCGAGCATGCAAATGGAACTATCCTCTGATCATACTCCAGCAATTTTGAATGTTTACACGAAAGCAGTCAAAAGTGAGAGAAAACTGGGCCTACTTAATCACAAAACTGATTGAAAAAAATTCAGGAGAGAATTGGATGCTTGTATAGACCTAGGAAAATGCATAAATTCAATCACAGAACTGGAAGTGGAGTGTGATGAAATAGTATCCTTAATTGCAAGAGTGGCAGAAAATTGTACTCCAATTCAAAAAAATATTTCCTTCAATCCGAAAATCCACCTGAGATTCTTTCTTTTGTGCGAGAAAACGAAAAGCGGGAAAAAATGGGTAATTCTAGGTTCCGGAGGATAAAACTATTATAACAGACTCACACGTATACTAACTAGGAAACTAGAGAATATTAGAAAAAATAGAACTAGGAGATTTTTAGAAAACTTGTCAGCCGATAAAAGCACAGACTACTCTCTTTAAGAGCAGTTAAATACCTGAAAAAACTGTGCAACGATCTCATCCTATAAGAATCACTAATGATTCAAATCCATCCTGGGCCAAATCTAGCAAAGAAAAAGCTGAAGCATTTTCAACACACTTAGGCGAATTTTCAAACCAAATATCTCTGATAGGGACGATTCTGACGTAAAAAAATTGATGAAATCGAAAGCCTCGAAGAGGTCCCTTTTCTGTGATCACAAACAAAAAACTTTCGAGAAATAAAGTATAAAATCAAAACAAAAAAGCTCCGGGCATTGACCGAATCACGGGCCAAATTTTAAAGGAATTGTCAAATAAAGCAATTTCAAAGCTAACCCAAATATTTAATGCAGCACTTAAATTAACATATACCCTCTTCTTGTAAAAAGGCTGAGGTTATTGTGATCCCCAAGCTGGAAAACCACCTGAGGAGGTAACCTCATACAGGCCAATCTCTCTCTTGCCATTATCAGTAAACTGTTTGAGACTATATTTGAAAAGACTAATGCCTCTAATTTGGGAGAGAGCCCTCATACCTAATCATCAGTTTGGTTTTATAGCAAAACATTCAACAATAGAGCAAATACATAGGCTTGTGAACATTATTGAGAAAGCCGTTGAGGAGAAAAAAGTTGTATCAGCTATTTTTCTTGACGTTGCACAGGCTTTCGACAAAGTTTGGCATGAAGGCCTTTTATTCAAAATTAAACAAATTTTCCCAAAAACCTTTGAGATTCTGAAGTCTTATCTTTCTATTAGGGAATTTAGAGTTAGGTATGAGGACTCTTTCTCGGAATTTAGGCCACTTCTCGCTGGTGTTCCCCAGGGTAGTGTCTTGGGACCCATTCTTTATCTTCTCTCACGAGGGACATTCCAGTTTTTGAAGGGACCACGCTGGCAACTTTTGCAGATGACACGACAATTTTTTGCTGTTGGAAATAGCCTGAGAGAGGCAAATGAAAAAGCTCAAAAAGCTCTCAATGTGATTACACCATGGACCAAAGACTGGAAAAGTAAACTGAACGGTCAAAAGTCAATCCATACTATATTTACCTATAAAAAAGTAGGATATGAACCTGTGTTTTTAGATGGCAAAATCGTTCCATTCGCCAGCACAGCCAAAAGCTTAGGGCTTACCCTAGATGCCAAACTTAAATGGCGTGAACATGTCAAAATAAAAAGAAAAGAGTTGAATTTGAAATTGAGCAAAATGTACTGGCTTCTTGGGAGGCGGTCTAAACTTTCATTATCTAACAAACTGCTCTTATACAAGCAAGTTTTAAGGCCTGTATGGAGCTACGGTTGCCAGCTTTGGGGATGCACTGTAGAGAGCAACCTGAAGATATCCAAACGTTCCAAAATAAAGTTTTAAGAACTACACTGCCCCGCAAAAAAACCGCGCCCCTGGCGCGCTGGATCATTCCGCTCGAAAATGCGAAAAAATTACAACATTTAAATCGTCATAACTTTTAAACTAAGAATGCTAAAAATATTCAAGGCCAGTGTCGGATTTCTCATACTCTCTAGTTTTTTATACATAAGCTTAAATTTTCTTTTGGTCATTTTTCCGCCCGTATGAAGAGTTTTTCCAAACCCTCGCGAAAACTGGTTTTTTAGAGCACATCTGTAAAAAGTTACTGAAACTTCTCACATCTCTTTGGGATAAAGTAGCATAGATAGACAAAATCTGAGACATGCATCAGATTTCTCAGAGTCAGGGCTATCGACCTGGTTACCTCAATTTTGTCTACAAAATTTTTTTAAGGTCGGAAAATACACTTTCCGAGACCATGTAAAAACCGCTTCTGAACACACAGTTTACACATGCGAAAAGATGTTAAAAGTTCAAATCGTCATAACTTTTGAACTAAGAGAGCTAAGAATATTTCAAGGCCAGAGTCGGATTCCTCATACTCTCTAGTTTTTTTATGCATAAGCTCAAATTTTCTTTTCGTCATTTTTACGCCCGGATGAAGAGTTTTTACAAACCCTTGCGAAAATTGTTTTTTTGGAGAACATTTCTAAAAAGGTACTCAAACTTCTCACATCTCTTTGGGCAAATATAGCATAGATAGACTAAATCTGAAACCTGCATCAGATTCCTCAGAGTCAAAGCTATCGACCTGGTTACCTCAATTTTGTCTTACAATTTTTTTACGGTCGGAAATGCACTTTTCCGAGACCATGTAAAAACCGTTTCTGAACATCATTAGAAATGTGGCGAGCGTTTAGAAAAACTCTTCGCACGGGCGTAAAAATGACCGAAAAAATTTGAGCTACTAATTAAAAAACCAGAGAGTATGAGGAATCCGACCTTGGCTCTGGAATATTTTTAACTCTTTTAGTTCAAAAGTTATGACGATTTAAACTTTTATCATCTTTTCGCATGTTCGAGCGGATGTGTAAACTGTGTGTTCAGAAGCGGTCTGTACGTGGTCTCGGAAAAGTGTTTTTCCGACCTTAAAAAAATTTTGTAGACAAAATTGAGGTAACCAGGTCGATAGCCCTGACTCTGAGGAATCTGATGCATGTCTCAGATTTTGTCTATCTATGCTACTTTTGCCCGAAGAGATGTGGAAAGTTTGAGTACTTTTTAGAGATGTGCTCCAAAAAAACAGTTTTCCGCGAGGGTTTGGAAAAACTCTTCATCGGGCGTAAAAATGACGAAAAGAAAATTTGAGCTTATGCATAAAAAACTAGAGAGTATGAGGAATCCGACTCTGGCCTTGAAATATTCTTAGCTCTCTTAGTTCAAAAGTTTGACGATTTGAACTTTAACCTCTTTTCGCATGTGTAAACTGTGTGTTCAGAAGCGGTTTTTACATGGTCTCGGAAAAGTGCATTTTCCGACCTTAAAAAAATTTTGTAGACAAAATTGAGGTAACCAGGTCGATAGCCCTGACTTTGAGGAATCTGGTGCATGTCTCAGATTTTGTCTATCTATGCTACTTTATCCCAAAGAGATGTGAGAAGTTTCAGTAACTTTTTACAGATGTGCTCCAAAAACACAGTTTTCGCGAGGATTTGGAAAAACTCTTCATACATGCGGAAAAATGACCAAAAGAAAATTTAAGCTTATGTATAAAAAACTAAAGAGTATGAGAAATTCGACACTGGCCTTGAAATATTTTTAGCTTTCTTAGTTCAAAAGTTATGACGATTTTAAATTTTGTAATTTTTTCGCATTTTCGAGCGAATGATCCAGCGCGCCAGGTGCGCCGGTTTTTTTTGCGGGCAGTGTATAACCGACGCCCCTATGTACGCCAGAACGAGGATATCCATAGGGACCTGCAAATCGAGACAGTAAACAGGTGGTCATGAAAACAGCTAAAAGACATGAAGAAAAACTAATCGAGCATCCTAACCCCACCATTGACGTACTACTTGATAATGAGAATCTGATCCGGAGATTAAACGTCGGAAAACGTTTGAATTGTCTTCAGGTCGGTTTCTGAGGGGATAAAATGTAAAAATGTATATTTATTTCGTGTTAATTTTCAACATAAATTAGAATTAAGCAATTGGCAACTGCGTTGCCAACTGTGTTAAATTATTTAGATTAAGAGATAGAATACTGTTAAATATTCGCTTCTATGCGAATAGGTGCAGGGTTGAGTGAGTGCAATGCACACACAAATAATAAAAGTGTATGGCGGTGCCTGGCAGTGTATGGCAGTGCCTGGCAGTGTATGGCAGTGCCTGGCAGTGTATGGCAGTGTATGGCAGTGTCTGCCAGGCAGTATATGTATGCCTGGCAGTGTCTGACAGGCAGTATTTGGTAGTGCCTGGCAGTGTATGGCAGTGTATGGCAGTGCCTGGCAGTGCTTGGCAGTGCCTGGCAGTGTAGGCAGTGTCTGGCAGTGCCTGGCAGTGTATGGCAGTGCCTGGCAGTGTATGGCAGTGCCTGGCAATGTATGGCAGTGTATGGCAGGCAGTGCCTGGCAGTGCCTGGCAGTGAATGGCAATGCCTGGTAGTGTATGGCAGTGTCTGGCAGTACCTGGCAGTGTATGGCAGTGCCTGGCAGTGTATGGCAGTGTATGGCAGTGCTTGGCAGCGCCTGCAGTGTATGGCAGCGCCTGGCAGTGCTTGGCAGTGTATGGCGGTGTATGGCAGTGCCTGGCAGTGTACGGCAGTGCCTGGCAGTGTATGGAAGTGCCTAGCAGTGTATGGCAGTGCCTGGCAGTGTATGGCAGTTCCATGCCATGCCTGGCAGTGCATGGCAGTGCCTGGCAGTGTATGGCAGTGTCTGCCAGGCAGTGTATGGCAGTGCCTGGCAGTGTATGGCAGTGTATGGCAGTGTATGGCAGTGCCTGGCAGTGTATGGCAGTGCATGGCAGTGAATGGCAGTGCATGGCAGTGAATGGCAGTGTATGGCAGTGTATTGCAGTGCCTGGCAGTGCCTGGCAATGTATGGCAGTGTCTGTCAGGCAGTGCCTGGCAGTGCCTGGCAGTGTATGGCAATGCCTGGTAGTGTATGGCAGTGTCTGGCAGTACCTGGCAGTGTATGGCAGTGCCTGGCAGTGTATGGCAGTTCCATGTCATGCCTGGCAGTGCATGGCAGTGCCTGGCAGTGTATGGCAGTGCCTGGCAGTGTATGGCAGTGTATGGCAGTGCCTGGCAGTGTATGGCAGCGCCTGGCAGTGTATGGCAGTGCTTGGCAGTGTATGGCAGTGTATGGCAGTGCCTGGCAGTGTATGGCAGTGTATGGCAGTGAATGGCAGCGTCTGCCAGGCAGTGCCAGGCAGTGCCTGGCAGTGTATGTTGTGTCTGCAGTGTATGACAGTGTCAGGCGCCTCGAGCATCACTCGAAACGAAGAGGCATCTTGCAGGAAGCCCTCTCTCCGCCCGCAACGAGTCCTTGCACATGTAAGATCCAGATTTTTTTTTTTTTTTTTTTTTTTTTTTTTTTTTTAGTTCCTAATGCGGGTACTGCGCATCTTCTGGGTCAATCCCGGCTCGATTAGAGCACTTTTAAGTCTCGAGTTTAACACGCGTTTCTTATGGGACGCTCCGTGGGGGCTCAATCTTTTCGTAAATCACCTTCGGCGCCTGTAATCGGCCCCCGCGCCCCCCCCGCAGGGTTTCGGCCTTTTTCGCCGGCCCGGCTAGCTGTTTAGGCGACTTCCCGTTCTCGCAGCTACTCATACAAGCGAGATTCGGGCCTCGGCGATGGGCGCATCGGAAAGAGCGCGAAACGTTGGTCTAGGCACGTCCTTTATCGCCGCCGAACCCGTCCCGGAAGGTGCCGCCCCGCCGCCCTGAAAACGGGCACTTTGAGTTTATTCGCAAAAGTGAGCTGGGAAGCAGCTACGGACGAAACAAATTTTTCAAATTTTTTTTTAATGCTCAAAACGGATAGCCCTCGACAAGAGGACCACAACGAGACGTCGCGGAGCGCCGTAGCCCAAATCGGACGTGAGTTACCGGCCTCCGAAGTCCCCCCCCGTTTTTTTCTCTTTTTTTTCCATTTTATTATTTCTCCTTTCTATTTTTTAAAATTATTTTTAATTTTTTTTTCTTTTAAAGTAGGAAAAAAAAATCATTCAAACCACGTTACTGAAATCAGACCTAACCTAACCTAACCTAACCTAACCTCCTAACCTAACTAACCTAACCTAACCTAACCTAACCTACCCCTAACCTAACCTAACCTAACCTAACCTAACCTAACCTAACCTAACCTAACCTAACCTAACCTTTTTTTTTTTTTTTGTTTGTCCCCCCTGCCGCCTTACTGACGGGGGGCGCTTATTTGTTTATATTTATTCATTATAATTCTCATTCACTCGCCTACGGGTCACACTAAAAGTCCGGATATGATGGGCACATCATTCCGGATAGGGATTACGGTTGGCCGTGCCGTACCCCCCACGTGTTTTCGGTCACGACCAACCCTGCCACACTCCTCCTATTCATTTAACATTCCATTGGAAAAGGTAAAATTTCCACATTCACTCGGGGCGCATACATACTTGTTGACAAAATACACATTAAACACAGGGAATAAAAACACAATTTGAGAATTAGAAATTATAATACAAATACAATAATACACAGAAGATAATAATACACAAAAAATAAAAAAACATGAAAAAATTCATCTGAACAAAAGAAAGAAAAGAAATCAAAGCACAAATAAAACATGAGAAAAACGGAAAGAGCCGAGGCTATCGCGCAGAACTACAAAGGAATCCAAGCAATGAAAAGGGGGCAATATGCCACCCCTACTGCGGAACTCGTCCTTGCGGCACATCATCGAAAGAGAGATGGTTTTGCACCCACATCAAAGCAAAGACCTCACTGCAGGGTGCAGCGTTCTCGTCTCCGTCTATCCTCCTCACGCTTCCGCGCCTCATCCCCCTCTCCCTCTCCTCCTTCGCTCTCATGATGGTCCCGGCCATATCCTCCGGAAGGTTTTCCATGCTTCCTTGGAGGCTGTCACCGCTTTCAAAAATCCACTGTGATTACCGAAGTTCTCGATTTTTTCCTTCGCGGCGTCTCTTTCATCCTCCCGCTGTGGCAGTCGAACAGTGTATGTGATGCGTTGTCCGCGCAATCACAATAGAAGTAGCATCGGTGTCCGTTTTTTGAGGCACTTCCTATAATCTCCGAATACTCGGTAGATGATTCGGTCAAAAAAAAAAGCATAAGAAAATAAATAATAGAGGCCTTAAAACTATTGAAAACCTAAGAGCTGCCATAGCAGTCATTAATGTTATAATACAGTAAATAATTTAAAGCAAAATATAATTTTGGAAATTAAAATAAATAATTTTTTTACTGATTTTAAACGATGAGTATTTTTGAACGACAGTGCTTAGATGAGAGGACTTTTCCAAAGACTTGGAAGGCAGGAAGGATAGTCCTAATACCGAAACCCAATACCGGCAAGTACCGTCCCTTGACTATGCTCCCGGTATTTGGCAAGGTATTCGAGAACCTCATCAGAGGGAGACTCAAGGCGGCGCTTGAGGAGAGAAACTATATCAGCGACAATCAGTATGGTTTCAGAGAAGGACGTAGCACAGGAGATGTTCTTGAGAGGCTGAAGACTGCGATGAAGCGTGCTAGGGAGAGGAAGCAGTTCAGCGTAGTCATCAGCTTCGATATTAAGAATGCTTTTAACACCGTAAGATGGGGCAGCATTCTACAGAAACTAGCCAAGGCGGGCGTTCCGAGCTACCTTCGTCAGCTCATTAGACAATACGGAATGGACCGAATCATCTACCGAGTATTCGAGATTATAGGAAGTGCCTCAAAAACGGACACCGATGCTTACTTCTATTGTGATTGCGCGGACAACGCATCACATACACTGTTCGACTGCCAACAGCGGGAGGATGAAAGAGACGCCGCGAAGGAAAAAATCGAGAACTTCGGTAATCACAGTGGATTTTTGAAGCGGTGACAGCCTCCAAGGAAGCATGGAAAACCTTCCAGGATATGGCCGGGACCATCATGAGAGCGAAGGAGGAGAGGGAGAGGGAGATGAGGCGCGGAAGCGTGAGGAGGATAGACGGAGACGAGAACGCTGCACCCTGCAGTGAGGTTTGCTTTGATGTGGGTGCAACAACCATCTCTCTTTCGATGATGTGCCGCAAGGACGAGTTCCGCAGTAGGGGTGGCATATTTGCCCCCTTTTCATTGCTTGATTCCTTGTAGTTCTGCGCGATAGCCTCGGCTCTTTCCGTTTTTCTCATGTTTTATTTGTGCTTTGATTTCTTTTCTTTCTTTTGTTTCAGATGAATTTTTTCATGTTTTTTTTATTTTTTGTGTATTACTTATCTTCTGTGTATTATTGTATTTGTATTATAATTCTCTAATTCTCAAATTGTGTTTTTATTCCCTGTGTTTAATGTGTATTTTGTCAACAAGTATGTATGCGCCCCGAGTGAATGTGGAAATTTTTACCTTTTCCCAATGGAATGTTAAATGAATAGGAGGAGTGTGGCAGGGTTGGTCGTGACCGAAAACACGTGGGGGGTACGGCACGGCCAACCGTAATCCCTATCCGGAATGATGTGCCCATCATATCCGGACTTTTAGTGTGACCCGTAGGCGAGTGAATGAGAATTATAATGATAAATATAAACAAATAAGCGCCCCCCGTCAGTAAGGCGGCAGGGGGACAAACAAAAAAAAAAAAAAAAGGTTAGGTTAGGTTAGGTTAGGTTAGGTTAGGTTAGGTTAGGTTAGGTTAGGTTAGGTTAGTTTAGGTAGGTAGGTTAGGTTAGGTTAGGTTAGGTTAGGTTAGGTTAGGTTAGGTTAGGTTAGGTTAGGTTAGGTTAGGTTAGGTTAGGTCTGATTTCAGTAACGTGGTTTTGAATGATTTTTTTTTTCCTACTTTAAAAGAAAAAAAAATTAAAAATAATTTTAAAAAATAGAAAGGAGAAATAATAAAATGGAAAAAAAAGAGAAAAAAACGGGTTAGGTTAGGTTAGGTTAGGTTAGGTAGGTTAGGTTAGGTTAGGTTAGTTTAGGTTAGGTTAGGTTAGGTTTAGGTTAGGTTAGGTTGGGACTTCGCGTAGTGGTTTTACAATAACCTGTTCGAACGATCGAAAATAATTTCTTAACTAACCTGTTCGAACGATCGATAATATTTCTTAACTAACCTGTTCGAACGATCGAAATAATTTCTTAACTAACCTGTTCGAACGATCGATAATAATTTCTTAACTAACCTGTTCGAACGATCGAAAATAATTTCTTAACTAACCTGTTCGAAGGGTCGATAAAGTAAATTGTGCCAGGGGGGTCACTATTAATTTCTTAACTAACCTGTTCGAAGGGTCGATAAAGTAAATTGTGCCAGGGGGGTCACTATTAATTTCTTAACTAACCTGAAAGAAGGGTCGATAAAGTAAATTGTCCCAGGGGGGTCACTATTAATTTCTTAACTAACCTGAAAGAAGGGTCGATAAAGTAAATTGTCCCAGGGGGGTCACAAATAATTCCTAACTAACCTGAATGAAGGGTCAATAAAGTAAATTGACTCATGGGAGGGGGGGGGGTCCACAAATAATTTTTTCAGTAACCTGTTCGAAGGGTCAATAAACTGAAGGAACAATCTTCATTTCCCCTATCCGACCGCAACCCTATCGTGCAAGGAGGGGCCGTTCTTCCCTTGTCCAAGGTATTTTGAATAACAATTTATGGTCTGGATATTTTGCGACTTACCTGCAACCGAAGAGGAGGTCTGATGTCTGTATGCGAGTAAACGGAATTATCATAATAGCCCTGAACCTGCTTTCCTCGGGATCGGAGTTTTCTTAGACGATCGGAAGCGTCAAGAATCTAAGGGCTTAAGCAGTGTAAGGAAGAGCCGCTCGGATGTGTGACAATTTCTTTTTCCGATAGGGTGGAGCCAACTGAAAATGCTTGGAAAAAAAGGACGTCAAAAGAGGGAAGAGAGACAGGGCCGAACCGTTGATTTTATATGAGGCTCTGTCGGTCATTCCTAATCATTCGCAGTTCTCGCAAAGTATAACAAAGATGTCTGGGAAAGAGGAAATGAACTAGAGTCGAAGTTGCTTTCAATTAATTTCTGACTCGACTTTCATTTTTTTCAGAGACTCCTCAAGAGTTTATCATTCAATTTCCCCTCCCCTTTCGCATTTTATCCGCTCTACTGAGAATTCTTCGGATACACCCTTTTCCTCTTTCCTTACTCTGAACCATAGCTTTCTCAGGAATCTATCGTCGAATTTGCATTTTCCCATCTTCAGGTTTATCTCAGTCAACTTTTCTTCTCTGTATCCCAAAGAATTTCTGCAAACGAGGCGACTTACCGGAGGATGTCTTAGAAGGAAGTCACGATATACTCGCGTTTCGATTCATTTCGCTCCTCTTCTCACAGAGAAGCTTCTGGCTTGTTTTCCGGTCCGCATGTCGACCGTTCCGTTCAAGAAAAGAAAATCGGATCCAACTCGAGATCGGATCGACTCGTCAGCTCAGTCGATCTTCACAGAAACCGGGCTGGCTCTTCGAATAATACCTTCATGCACTGAAAAAGCAATTAAGTTTTATAAAATCAGTAAAATGAAGCACAGGCTAATTTTACTCGTTATTTTTAGTGAATTCTACTAAACTTGTGGTTAATTTCACGATTTGAATTGTAAATTTTGCTTAGGTTTAAGTAACTTTCCTTTGTGGATTGCAAATTTTTCAATCTAAATAGTGCATTCTACAATCCAAATCATTCTGACTTTTGCATATTACATAGCTCTCTTGGCGTGACAGCTATGCGACTTGCAAAAATTACAATGCTTCGGATCGTTAGGATTGTTAAATTTACAATCCGAACCGTCAGATTTATGATTCAAATTGTAAAATCAATAAAACTTGAGCAAAATTTACTATCCAAATATAAAATTAGCTGTTTTTCTTACCAAAATGGATGGGTCAAATTAACCTTTGTTTCATTTCACTGATTTCACAGATCTCTTTTTTCAGTGTGCTCATGAATACTCAGCAGAGTCATACTTTCTTCCATCGCTTTCCCGACTAGATTTCCAAACTCCAAACTCAATGTCACCAGGGTCATCACGCCTCGCGCTCCGCGCTCGCCGCGCTGCGCGCTTGAGCTTACAAGTAAGTGACATCCCTCTATACCACGCCTCGCGCTCCGCGCTCGCCGCGCTGCGCGCTTGAGCTTACAAGTGACACCCCTTTTTACCACGCCTCGCGCTCCGCGCTCGCCGCGCTGCGCGCTTGAGCTTACAAGTAAGCGACATCCCTCTTTGCCACGCCTCGCGCTCCGCGTTTGAGCTTACAAGTAAGTGATATCCCTCTTTGCCACGCCTCGCGCTCCGCGCTTGAGGTTACAGGTGGGCGACATCCCTACCTTTAGTTTTTCTTAAATGAAATGCCTGTGTCCATAGTTTGTTTCCATTGCAATCCTTCTCCGCACAACCATGCAATGAAGGTTGTATAACTTTGTTTATCTATTCGAGACAAACATATTAAATCAAAATATAGCTCTCTACAGGCCAAAGAATTTGAGTTATGTGTACCAAAAGTTGAAAAATTACAACTTTTCCTGAGAACAGTTTAAAGTGGAAATGTTTTTCAAAAAACGAAACTGCATCCTATAATGTCCCCGACCAAGAGTCTCTATATCATTTCGTTATATTTGGAAAGACCCTTGAGACATGACAAACATAGTATAATAAAATCAAATCAAAAAAATTCTAGGAAAATTTAAACTCCATTATTTAGTTCCTTCCCAACCATCCCTCAAAGCTTACGAGCGAGTGACGGCCGTCTCGCCCGCGACTCGCGCTCCGCGCTCGCCGCTTAAGCCGCTGATTCAGGGATGCCTCTCCCACTGACGCCTCGCACTTATAAGAGCACAAAAACTGAGAAGCGTCTCGTAAGGCGGCACCGAAAGCTAAGGAAATTTAATCTTTAGTACAGGATCGCACGAAAAGAGTCGGACACACACACACACACGAAGCAGTGTAAGGTATTATATAAGAGCACAAAGAAAATTTAATCTTTAGTACAGGATCTCACGAAAAGAGTCGGACACACACACACACACACGAGGCAGTGTAAGGTACTATAAGAGCACAAAAGCTGAGAAGCGTCTCGTAAGGCGGCACCGAAAGCTAAGGAAATTTAATCTTTAGTACAGGATCGCACGAAAAGAGGACACACACACACACGAAGCAGTGTAAGGTAAACGGGTCGCTGCAGTTGGCCCTCCCTTTCTCGCTTGAGCGGACAAGTAACTATTTTCGTTGTGATACGGTACTTACCTTTCCGAAGTCGATGCGATACGTATACTATAGCATACATTTTCTTTAAAGTCTCTCCGTGAATTACAAACACACGTCCCGCTCGGATGCTCACGATGTCGCCATGCCACTAATATTCGTCATGCTACACTAATTGTCCTATAGAGACGCTCCCTCCGAAGCGCATCTCTTTCTCCTCTTCGACCTCCTCTCCGTTGCGATTTAGAACGCTGATCCCTCCTCTTGAAGTTTGGTTTCCTTCTTTTTAAATTCACCCTTTCCAAAGGACTCACCAACCCGGCCACCCCGGCCACCTCGGCCACCACGGCCACCTCGGCCACCCCGGCCACCCCGACCACCCCTACCGTTGTGTTTTCATCTCCCACCCATCTTATACCCACATCCAATGGCCCTATAACAGTCGGTATTTGGGCCACCCGGCCACCTCGGCCACCACGGCCACCTCGGCCACCACGGCCACCTCGGCCACCCCGGCCACCCCGACCACCCCTACCGTTGTGTTTTCATCTCCCACCCATCTTATACCCACATATCCAATGGCCCTATAACAGTCGGTATTTGGGCCACCTCGGCCACCTCGGCCACCACGGCCACCTCGGCCACCCCGGCCACCCCTACCGTTGTTTTTTCATCTCCCACCCATCTTATACCCACATATCCAATGGCCCTATAACAGTCGGTATTTCGGCCACCTCGGCCACCTCGGCCACCACGGCCACCTCGGCCACCTCGGCCACCCCGGCCACCCCGGCCACCCCGACCACCCCTACCGTTGTGTTTTCATCTCCCACCCTTCTTATACCCACATATCCAATGGCCCTATAACAGTCAGTATTTGGGCCACCTCGGCCACCTCGGCCACCTCGGCCACCCCGGCCACCTCGGCCACCTCGGCCACCTCGGCCACCCCGGCCACCTCGGCCACCTCGGCCACCCCTACCGTTGTGTTTTCATCTCCCACCCATCTTATACCCACATATCCAATGGCCCTATAACAGTCGGTATTTGGGCCACCTCGGCCACCTCGGCCACCTCGGCCACCCCGGCCACCCCTGCCACCCCGGCCACCCCCAACAGTTGTGTTTTCATCTCCCACCCATCTTGTACCCACTTATCCAATGGCCTTATAACAGTCAGTATTTGGGCCACCTCGGCCACCTCGGCCACCCCGGCCACCTCGGCCACCTCGGCCACCTCGGCCACCCCGGCCACCCCGACCACCCCTACCGTTGTGTTTTCATCTCCCACCCTTCTTATACCCACATATCCAATGGCCCTATAACAGTCAGTATTTGGGCCACCTCGGCCACCTCGGCCACCTCGGCCACCCCGGCCACCCCGACCACCCCTACCGTTGTGTTTTCATCTCCCACCCTTCTTATACCCACATATCCAATGGCCCTATAACAGTCAGTATTTGGGCCACCTCGGCCACCTCGGCCACCTCGGCCACCCCGGCCACCTCGGCCACCTCGGCCACCCCTACCGTTGTGTTTTCATCTCCCACCCTTCTTATACCCACATATCCAATGGCCCTATAACAGTCCGTATTTGGGCCACCTCGGCCACCTCGGCCACCCCGGCCACCTCGGCCACCCCGGCCACCTCGGCCACCTCGGCCACCCCTACCGTTGTGTTTTCATCTCCCACCCTTCTTATACCCACATATCCAATGGCCCTATAACAGTCCGTATTTGGGCCACCTCGGCCACCTCGGCCACCTCGGCCACCCCGGCCACCTCGGCCACCTCGGCCACCCCTACCGTTGTGTTTTCATCTCCCACCCTTCTTATACCCTTATTATATCCAATGGCCCTATAACAGTCAGTATTTGGACCACCTCGGCCACCTCGGCCACCCCGGCCACCTCGGCCACCACGGCCACCTCGGCCACCTCGGTCACCCCGGCAGCCCTGGCCACTCCGCGGACCCCTGCCACCCCCAACCGTTAGTTTCAGCGCCCACCCATGGGCTTTTCACTTTTCAAAAGGGTATATTACAGATCAGCAGGCGGCCATTAGCGGAAACGAGGGTTTATTTTTTTTTGTTATTTTTTTTTTTTTTTTTTTTTATTTCTTTTTTGTTCTCGTCATCTCTTGGGCGTGAGTCAGGTTAGGTTTTTTTTTTTTTTTTTTTTTCTCGTCATCTCTTGGGCGTGAGTCAGGTTAGGTTTTTTTTTTTTTTTTGTTCTCGCATCTCCTGGGCGTGAGTCAGGTTAGGTTTTTTTTTTTTTTGTTCTCGCATCTCTTGGGCGTGAGTCAGGTTAGGTTTTTTTTTTTTTTTTTATTTGTCATCTCTTCTGCGTGAGTTAGGTTAGGTTAGGTTAGGTTAGGTTAGGTTAGGTTAGGTTAGGTTAGGTTAGGTTAGGTTAGGTTAGGTTAGGTTAGGTTAGGTTAGGTTAGGTTAGGTTAGGATAGCTTAGGTAGGCTATTTGAGTAGAGGTTAGGTTAAGTTAGCAGGTAGGCTATTTGAGTAGAGGTTACGTTAGGTTAGCTTAGGTAGGCTATTTGAGTAGAGGTTAGGTTAGGTTAGCTTAGGTAGGCTATTTGAGTAGAGGTTAGGTTAGGTTAGCTTAGGTAGGCTATTTGAGTAGAGGTTAGGTTAGGTTATCTTAGGTAGGCTATTTGAGTTTAATCGATTTATTGGACTTTTTTTTTTGTCTAACTACGGGAGGACTCTTGGAGTAGAGGTTAGGTTAGGTTAGCTTAGGTAGGCTATTTGAGTTTAATCGATTTATTGGACTTTTTTTTTTGTCTATCAACGGGAGGACTTTTGGAGTGGAGGTTAGGTTAGGTTAGCTTAGGTAGGCTATTTGAGTAGAGGTTAGGTTAGGTTAGGTTAGCTTAGGTAGGCTATTTGAGTAGATGTATTTTTTTTTTTTTTTTTCGTCTATCCAGAGGACTTTTCTAGTCTTTCTAGAGGATTTTTTTGGTGTATATATGCACCCAGCGGACGGGGGAAGGGGCTGTTTCAAGAAGCGTTAATTTCCCCCACCCCCCTCTCCCATAACTGCCCTTATTCGGTTTTCCTTGGACGAATCAATGCTGTCGTTGGATGCGTCTGTCTTACGAGCATATTTGCTGCAAGTTTGAAGGAGCTCCTCACGGAGGCGGTCTCGGAAACGGATATTCAGTCCGATTCCCCCCACCCCCCTCTCCCATAACTACCCTCGTTTTATTTTTCGGCGAGGAACGGACGGTTAGGTTAGGTTAGGTTAGGTTAGGTTAGCTTAGGTAGGCTATTTGAGTTTAATCGATTTATTGGACTTTTTTTTTTGTCTATCT